>JABSTQ010008763.1:0-21596 GCA_013358835.2 Ixodes persulcatus | reverse complement strand
GAACTTTTCGGCTGCTCCTATCGTCATACTGTCGCGTTCCTCCCTTCTGAGGGGGGTTCGTGTTCAACGCAAGGAGGAACAGTCACTTTTGCTACTTTCTCCTCCTTTTTTTTTAGAGTGCACATCAAAGACAAAGAGAATTCGACCCCCTCGCGCGAGGCTCCATCGTCGCTAGGCGAGTTGTGAACACGCGAATCGAGGGGGTACGGACCCGCGTTTCATGTGTCTGCAGGTGGCGGGAGACGTTGAAGAAGTTGAAAAAGGTTGAAAGGCGGTGTAAAGACAAAAAGAAATAAACACGAAGAACTTTCACCTGCCCAGGCGAAGAAGAAAACACGATGGAAGCCGACGGAGAGCCTACTCGGCGTCGTCTTACTTGATCTTTGTCTTCGATATTTGTACATGCCTTGCCCGTTTTTCTAGGGGTTCTAGTGATCGGTCATACAAAACTTTGTGTGTCTTTTCGGCTATTCTCCACTTCCTGATGTTTTCTATTTTGTTAAACTTGCCTCATTACGCTGCTGAATATCCTTCTCGTATTGCTCTAGTTACTGTATTATGCTCATACCTTTTAAAAGTAACGATTAATTAAAGTAATCCGCTACCAAATTTGTAACGAAATTACATTACAAATTACTTCCGCAAAAAAGTAACGTGGCTATTACGAAATTACTTGAAAAAGTTACTTGTAACGGATTACTTCCCAAGCCTGCTTCAAAGCAACGGATCTATACTCATAACATCCTTGCTCCTCGCGCAGGACTACATGTTCTTCGAGAAAACTCCTACAGGCAAGCACGACGCGCCTGGAATGTTGGATTAGCAACGCCTGGCGATACACCCTCCGCCACATGCCGCCTCAGCATTTTGAAGAAACAATTCGAGCGTCTACATCGCGGGCATCCAGTTTCCTAAAGAAAATATATTAAATATTTAAAGGGGCGGTGCAACGTCTTTTGTACTTCTATTACTTACCGCTGAGAATTAATCTTGATGTTAACCCGCAAAGCACGTGTTGTGTTTATCTCCGCGCAATGGCTGCCGGAATGAAAGTGGTGTAGAACGAGCAGCGCTCGCCCCCTCAACTTGCAGCCGGACCGAACAAGCGGCCACGTGATCTTGTGCCGATTCTACGCCGCCAATGTTCTTCACAGACGCGCACTGGGGTCGGCGAAGCACAAGGAACGTGGTAAGTTGCACACAATAGAAAAGTTTAGTAGACCATACGTATGCTAGAGCTACGCTTTGATAGCGGGAGCTCGTATCGTCACCTCGAAGCATGAATTGAGCACGCACCAACCAGGCCTGCAATAAACATTCTGTTGTTAGCGTTTGGTTATTCCATTCACGGCAGCGACTGCACACGAGCAACTAAGTGTATGCTTTTCTTTTCATTTCATGCATTTCGGCTCAGGAGAGGCGGGGGTACAGCAGATAAGCGGAAGGCCGTACCAGGTGACCTGAAAACACCCGAACTAAAAAAAAAGAGGGGAGGAGGGAGGGGCAGATAAACAAAAAACACTATTAACAACGACACTGTGCACAGTCGGAACGGGATGAAACGCGAACAGCAGGCCGAGGGCCCCTAGGGCACCGCAAGCGCCACGCCGAAGCCCGGGACCCGCCAAGCTAGGGCCAAACACATCCTACTTGAATGCACTCGACCCCAGCCCGGCGGGCCCCAGGCACCAGCCCAGCGCCGGCGGCGCTCCGAGAACCGTCGGCCAGACGCCCGCGCCCCATCCCGCCCCGACTGTACATCTACAACAAGGATTATGAGAGCGAGTGGCGGAGATGACTGGTCACCTCTCGACGGAAGAGTCGAGGCATTGAAGGTCACAAGCCCAAATCGAGTGCTAACGAAACGATGAGGTCTCCTGTATGAACAGGATTTTAATATCGTCGCACTGGGGACTCCCTTGGTGCGAACACATAAGCGCTGCGATACCCATGTAAGTAAGTCATCTGGCTTTACGACGAGGAGACTAAAAGACAAGTCGCTTTTATTTTCAAAATTTTACCGCGGCAAAGCTTCTCGATCAGTGGCGTTACATTCCAGTATATTTAGGATTTACTCAGTCTTGTGTAAGTTACTTTTAAAAGGTAATTAGTTCCAGTTACATATAGTTTATCAAAATGTATTTAAGTTACAGTTATAGCTACTTAAAAATAAAAGTAACGCGTTACAGTTTCAGTTACTTCACCTTAGTAGCTTGGTTACTTTCAGGATACTTTTTGTTTATTAATCTAACTATGAAGACGTTGATGACAACACGTAACGCCTACGATTTATATTTATTTGGAACTCTCAGAAAACTCTCATTTCACATTTTGCCATATATTTTATTACCGTCGCAGAACTTTATTAAATCAAAGTGTTTGTTGCTTCTATACAAGATTGGCTAAATAATGAATTATTTGGTTCATGTTGTAACGCAGCAGCAACTGCTTTTCAAAGATCACTTAATTGTCCCCTTTTGATGCTGAATACATCCTTGTTAAAGAGGCGCTCAACGGGTGCGCTGGATGGCAGTGCAGTATTTAGGCGTAAAAAACTTTCCTAATAGCGGGAACGTCGTTGAGGCTGGAGAGCACTGTCTAAGTTTCAGCCTGCCATCATTCCGTCTTCATTCCTGGCGGTAATGTCCAGAAATTAAAGGGGTCATGAAACGTTTTTTCAACTTTCTCCTTTTTAGCTTTTCTCAACTCACAAATTGCGCACCGTACCAAACAGTTGAAGAAGAGGGAAAGAAGGAACTCCCCGTTTGCTCGAACCCTTGTTTGTGCACCCGGAGACCACCATTCTCCCCCTAGAAGGGGGAGAATGGTGGTTAAAGGTCAAAGTGCAGTTCATAGCCGGACCAGAATAACACCTGCCTGCCTTTGGTCACGCACGGCAGCCTCTCGTTTGAGAGATAACGGTTAATCGTCTTCCAACTATTTCCCTTTCTTGTTGTGGCTTTCTCTTCTTCTCTTTCTCAGCAGACAGGAGGGGGAGATACCGATGAACAGACGGGTCCATTACAATAAGGAGTTTTGGTAGATTGTTTTCACCGTTCCGGAACGCTCTCCGCAACCCGCTACGATACCCTGAGTTCCGCAGTCAAGGCCATTGGCGTGCAGGCGCAGTAGCGGCTTCTTCGTTGCGGAAGGCTTAGCGGAGGGGAAAACGCAATTCACCTCGAAATCGAACAGAGTCGGCACTGTGCGGCCGACGTTGGAAACACTGCGAGTGTTTCCAACGTCGGGTGTTACCGCCGCACGTCGTCTGCTCTTGGCGCACTTTGAAGCATGGATCCTCGCGACGATGAAGGCTTGTTTTCGGGTAAGCTGAACTATTTACGCTGTGAATGTTTATTTCTTCGAACATAATGTATCTCTCTACGAGCATGGAAACACGCGAAGGCAAGGAATGCCAAGCCGGATACTTACTTAACTTAATATTGCTAGTATGGTTGGTGTTGTGATGGGGTTCTTTATTTCAGTTTCAGTGCCACTGCACACAAGTACATTGCCGCCAGAGAGCAGTACTTTTTGGAAGGCCAGCAACTTGTGAATGCCGGACACATTAGTGAGTGCAGCGTTCTGGCCCCAACGACCACGTCGACGAGCGTACACGTGCGGAGTTACGTGCTGAAGTCGTCGGCTCTCAACAAGGATCCCCACACTGTGGATCTGAAACTCACTAACGGAGCCACGATTGATAAATCTTCGTGCCCTTGCACTGTCCCGTAACTATTGTTTGTAACTTCAACCGCAGGAAACGTCCTTAGAGGTGAGATAGACATATGTGGTCAAGCGGCGTTTAAAGGTGAGGGTAGGAGAACCAGTGGAATTCCCTACAAACTTTTCTTTTTAATGAAATAAAACTGTAATTGCCCTCGTCTCTTACGAACAGATGACACCACTGATGTGGTTATTTTGGACAGAGACATTAACTTGACATAACTTAACCTAACTTACCTCTAGCAACCACTCATTGCATGTGAATGTAATGCGTGGCCATATAATCCCTTAAAGTGATGCGTTACCTTTTATGTTTCTTGCATGTGGTGCTGTGACGCTTGCTTTTTTTATATTTTAACACTGACCGGTAAACCAAAGGTGATTTAATCCCCCAAGGCAGCGACTGACTGTATGTTTTAAAAGCCGAGATGTAATCATGTCGTTTGCATGTAGCTTGATTTGCTTTTAAAAATTCGTTTTTACAAGTGAAGTGGCACGAAAACTTCGTCAGGCGGAGGGTTAGCAAAATTTATGGAGTGTAAACAAGCAATTGATTGTGCTCGAAAGTCCGTCTTGCTCCTTTGGCAGATTGACGAGTTGCCATCTGCCCTATTTGCCTCGTGTTTCCGAACGAACTTCAAGAAAATTGATCAGGTGCGTCCGACGGACACCCAGACACTGAGTGAGTCACTTCGGCTGCAGTTGATGCCTATTTTGCTGTGTCATAGTGTAGGTGGGCTCGAAAAAGTGTCACTTCTACAACGTTTCAAAAATTCGGATTCTCACGCAGTAATAAGCTCGTGGCATTCGCATCTTCTCCACAAACACCGCAGAGGGAGAACCCACGCTGGACGATCACACTGCCGAGCAGCGAGCGAGGATCAACGCTCATGTTTCACGCATACTATACTTGGAGCCACTCGTGACATTTATGGAAACAGTTTTTCCACTTTACTCGGTCGTTTTGCATCGTTGGTTTGAAGTCTTCGGCGGTGAAATGTTTAGAGCAAACCCTCGTGTCAATCGAAGGCTCCTTCGCAGATCTCAACTTTGAGAGCCACTCTTTCTTCAGCGCGCCGGCCGCTGGATATCGGTGAAACCTGACCCCCAACTCCGTGTAATAGGTATTGTACTGAGGCACTGGCCAGTACCGGACCATTTTCCGTTAAAAATGCTTTCACAATGATACCGCACGAATAAATAAACGCGATATTATGCAGGTTCTTGTCCGCGACCACATATAGCCTATGGGGCAGCCATCTTCCTATCCACACATTGCTGATGATGATAGCGCGACAATAGCACCGCCATTAGTTCGATCTTGAGGCAAATAGGAAGGGGAGCAGAAGACTAAACCATTTGGAACTGAATAAATTGGAAAAGACCATTCGCTTTAAACAAAGTAAAGAAATGATTGAACAAAGACCACAGAAAGTCGTCTCGGAACGCGTTCCGCTTTTCTTCTTCATTTCTTCGATGCAACGCAGGACAAAAGACTGGATCGTGGATCACGGGCTCACGGCCCCTGGGAAATGACAATTCGACCAGTAGAAGCATCGCCTGTGGTCCCGGTCAGACAGTGTCTACTGGCGGCGACACTCTTTCGCAAAGAAAGCTATCGCCGCGAGTGCTGCGTCATCATCGACAGAGGCTATCGTTAGGCGTTAAACACTTCACGGTTAAATGTCTAAGCGTCGCGTGTTTCTGTGAGGTGGCTCTGTCACTTGGCTGAAGAGGCGGGGGTATTCGATGAGGCCGGAAATGGTCAAGACGGGGCGAGAGAGCCACTCACAAACAAGTTGATATAAAGGAAAGGGTAAATGCGCTTTTACGCGCGATACAAAAGGAATAACAGAAGGTAGTAGTAAAACGTTTACATTCTTTCCTGTTTTATTACGTCATTACAGTAAATAAAGCAGTGCTCTATCGTTTTGGGTTTATTACACAACCCGCAGTTAACAGACCATGGAAAACATATTCCTTTACTTCAAGGCAAGTTTTAACGGGCAAGGTGGAGGTGTGTACTTTTGAAAAGACCGACTTTGTTGACGTTAGTACAGTCTTCTCCTTTCCTCTTTTAAGAACATTATCGTGGGGCAGGCACGTAGCCAGGGGGGGGGGGGGGTATGGGGCCTGCCCCCCCCCCCCCCCGGAATTTTTCATTTTGCTGAGACCTCCTCTCCCCCACACCCCCTCACACAGCATTTTGTCATGGGCGGCCCCCCCCCTCCCCCCCCTCCCCCCCCCCCCCCCGAAACAAAATCCTGGAAGCGTGCCTGTCGTGGGGATTGACGGGGAAGTGTTTTTCATAAAGTTTGAAAGAAAAAATGCTGTCTATAATTGCCCTTGAAAGTTCTTTGCGTTTAACATTAAAGGGGCACTGACACCCCCCAAAATTTTTTTTTCCTTTTTTGTCAGGCGATTCATTATGGTGTCGGAATACTACCCAATTAATATTTTGCTGCAGAGTCACGTATTTTTTAAATAAAGCCAAGGAACGCAATTGCTCGAAAGTGAAACCGAAACTCCCGCACCATACGGGGAAGTGGAGAGGATAGTGAGACTGGCGGAAGTCACGTGGCTACACCCAACCATGCGTTTTTTGTTTTTTTTTCTCCGCGTGTAGCAGGCGAAATGCGTTCGCTCGCCGTGCGATTCCTTTGCATTTATGTTTGTCCCGCTCGCTGTTCTGTACTTCAAGATGAGTTGTTTTGTACATTTAAGTGTTGGCAATTAGTAGTGAGTGCCCGAGTGCCGTAGTGTGGTGAATTCCCGTGATCGGCTCCAAAAAGAATACTCCCAAGATGTTGCGTGAAGAATTGCTTCACATGTTCTGCATCTGAAGGTGGCATTGTGCGGCAGAGTGCACAAGTTTCCGAAAGATCAACGGGTCGGGGTCAATGGCTGGCTGGAATTCCTGTAGAACAGTTACGCGAAGCTCGGAAAGCGGACGCTACCCGATTCATATGCTCCTTGCATTTTGTGGAAAGTGACTACATTGAGTTCGCAGGTGTCAAAAATGAAATCCCATACTATTTAGTTCAGCGACGTATCGTCCACAAAATTTTTTTTTGTTTAGTGATAATTGTTAAAAAAAAAGAACTGTAAACATCGCAAAATGTTTGACAAAAACAAAATGGTACACTCACAGCAGGGATCGAACCCGTGCTCGCTGCGTGTAAATCGGATGTCTTTCCACTGAGCTACCGAAAGAACTCTTCCGTGCGTACTAATGGAGCCGGTAGACTGTATGTTGGTAGTTTGCTGCCGATTTCCCTTCATTACATGCACTCCCGGCTTGAAGTCGGGCAGCCCCACGCAGAGGCCAAATTCGCACCTCGTAAAGAAACCGTACGCGTTCGTATTCAACTCGAAGTACGCACTTCGTGCTTGACGTTTGAGCGAGCGATGTCTTCAGCTCAGCAACGAGAAGGGACGACGGCTCGGCGGCGTCCTCGTGCAATCGGCTTGCTGGTCGGGCATGTCGTAGGGGATGAATATCAGTTCTCTTGATCGGTCCAAAATTTCTCTTTCGAAGGAAGACAGAATTCGCCGGTACCATAAACGACAGTTCTGAAGTATAGGTCCAACGCCCGTCGTCCGCTGCCGTCCGCTAGTCCCACAATACGCGAAACGACGCCATGTTGAGAATTTTCAGTGAACGCACAGAAGGCTTCCGGTTGTCTGTGCTACCTTTTTTTTTCAATCAACGTATTTGCAGCTTTTTGGAAGCCACAAAAAATGGGTTTCATATTTTGTTCTATTTTTAATACTGACTGTGTGCCTTCAGTGACCCACGACTTTGATTAAATTTGGTGGTCGCTTCGATACCTTAGAAAACGGCCCGTGACCACGGAAAAGAGAGTGAGCGCGACTCGAACCGGCCAGTTCTCTATCAACAAAATGTAAGAGCGCAAACGAGCTGGTGTACATTGCACATGGTTGAGATAACCCCGAGACTGCGGGTATACGACACGACACTAAAAAGTCTCTAACACAGCCGAAATTTTTATTTTCCGAAACCTGGTTATATAGGCACTTTTGTATTGAAGTGCCTATATAACCAGGTTTCGGAAAATAAACATTTCAGCTGTGTTAGAGACTTTTTAGTGTCGTGTCGTATACCCGCAGTCTCGGGGTTATCTCAACCAAGTTCTCTATCGGCGGTTTTCGGGCGGAAAGAAACCGAATTTCGAGCCGCAAATTCTGTTCTGGGTAGTTGGGCTCTCATATGTCCCGTACAACTAAAAACCTCGGCGAGCATAAATACCCTGTCAGTGTCCCTTTAAACAAATACTGTAATAAGAACAATGTGCTTAGAAGCCAAACGTGTCCACAACCTCCTTTAAAAAGCCCCAGGCTTTCCAAGGAAGGTATTATCATTTGAGACAATTAAATAATTTCAACTACTTATTAATCTTAACTGGAGAATCGTTTTGAGGAAGGGATGGTTAGCATTTTTAAGAAAAGGCCAGCGAGATATTAATTGCCAAAAATGTTCCAAAAGCCGGGAATCATGATTAAAAACAAATACCTCCGACTTGCGTAACAATACCAACAATTTATAGGTAGACGTTTCGTCTCCTATGCGGGAGACATCATCAGTGCAGCTAGGAACACCCGACTAGCTACCAGCAACCAAAGGCTCGCTTCTTCCTTCTCTTCATCTGCAGCGCTGGTTCTGCCGACTTCTTCGTCCATGGCATACGGGAGACATCATCATCATCATCGAGAAACATTGTCAATTCTCGTTTTTTTTTTTGTCCGTTGTAGATGTGAAGTTATATTGAAAGTTATTTCAGGATGTCGGTGTAGACGTCGGGGAGGGGGCCGCGGTTAGTGTTACAGGCGGATGGGTAACTGCGAATACACCATGATTCCAGAAATCTTCTGGGGCCCCACCGTTCTTCACGTGCCAGGGTCACAGCGTTCGCGAGGTCAAAAGTGTGACCAGTCGTCCAACAATGTTCCACCAGTTCAGTTTTTGATCTTGTGGCATGTGTTGCCTTCTCCACGTCTCTTCTGTGCTCTTTGAGGCGGGTACTCCGTTTGCGGCCGGTTTCTCCGATGTAACACTTGTCACAGTCCTGGCAGTTCACTTTATATACCACACCACTTTGCGATTCAGGAGGGGTTGGATCCTTTGGCTTCGAAATGAGGTCACGTAATTTTATATGTGGCTTGAAGTTTGTTCGTATACCTAATGGAAGGAGGGACCGGCGAATAGATTCCGAGACGCCTTTTACATAAGGGATAGTCACCACGCCTGCTTTGTAATTATTAGTCGCTTTTGTCGCTTTTGTTCTTCCCTGCTGCATCTGTTTACGCGTGTTTTCAATAAAACCTTTTGAATACCCGCGCCTCAAAAGGGATCCGACAACAGTCTGAACTTCCGATGCTCGTAAATCTGAATTTGAAGGGAAATTTTCTGATCGGCTAATTAAAGTTCTTACAACAGCTCGCTTATGTTCCACAAGGTGATGAGAATTGAAACTCAAAAAGTTACCGGTATCACAAGGTTTACGATACACGGTGGTTTCAATATGACCGGTGTCACTTCGGCAAACAGTTACGTCCAGAAACGGTAGCGTGTTATTTTGTTCTACTTCTCGCGTGAACTGTATGGAAGGTTCAATGCTGTTTAGGGTTGCATGGAAGTCGTTGACGTGATCTTCATTTAAAATAGCGAAAGTGTCATCTACGTAACGTCGATAGAATTTTACAGGGCATCCTTTTACCTCTAACGCGGTTTGCTCTATGTGTTCCATCACCAGATTAGCCAACGTCACAGATACCGGACTACCCATTGGGCAACCTTTCAATATAACTTCACATCTACAACGGACAAAAAAAAAAAAGAAAAAACGAGAACCGGCAATGTTTCTCGATGATGATGATGATGTCTCCCGTATGCCATGGACGAAGAAGTCGGCAGAACCAGCGCTGCAGATGAAGAGAAGGAAGAAGCGAGCCTTTGGTTGCTGGTAGCTAGTCGGGTGTTCCTAGCTGCACTGATGATGTCTCCCGCATAGGAGACGAAACGTCTACCTATAAATTGTTGGTATTGTTACGCAAGTCGGAGGTATTTGTTTTCAATATTAATTGCCGTACAAATAAATGGCAAAGACTCAAGCCACCCGCTCAAGGGGACGGAAGAGTTTGCCTCTTTTAAGAGATTGCATTGACGAACGCCAAATAAATGTAGCGTAAATTTGGTGAAATGTTTTTTTTTTATGTTTGTAAGGGCACAATGCATTACTTGTAGCACATACATCAGTTTGGACATGAGAAATTCGTTGTATGTGCATGCTCTAATGAACATGTAAATGTCGCGGCTTTTCCATGCCTCGACGTTTTTCTTAAGGTTGCCATTGAAGTCCAATATGTTGTACTGCTTCTGATATGTGAGAGGGGAACTCCAAGATATTGAAGTGAGCCGTGATTCCAGGCTATACCAGCAAAGTAACTTGGCATGGTGGGATACGAACCATACCAAGCTCATTACACTTTCTGGGATTTGCTGGCACTCCGGGAATAATTCAGATTTGTTCAGTTACGCGAATCGCTTGTTTTATGTTTTTTTATGGGAAAAATAACGGCAACGTCATCAGCGTAGACGAGAATCTTCACCTCCAGAATGTTTAGTGAAAATCCCCGGATAGTCTGGCTTGAAAATATTCTCAGGCACAAAGGCTCCAGGTATAAGGCAGAAAGAGGAGGTGACAAGGGACAACCCTGTCGAACAGAAGCTTTCATAGGTATTTTCTCAGAAAAGGTGTTGTTTACTATTACTCTTGTTGTGTTAGTTTAGTACATAGGTCAACTCCACCTAAAAACCATGGTGCCTACATTAATTGAGGATTTTAGAATAGGGGGCTTTAAAGCTTGGGGGCCCGAGAGAAATAGGGGCTCATCACTGCGCATGCGCCGAACCCAAACTGCGTTTTGGGTTTTGCGTTGGCGCGCTCTCCCAACGCGAAATTCGAGAAATAACGTGGGGCCACTATTTGCTTAAAGCTGGGTTGCGTTGGCAAACATGGCGGTGCTCTTTCCGCTCGCTTCGGAGCAAATTCGTCATGGTCGCTGCAGTATTAGCCAATTTCATTGCCAATGAATGCTGCAACCGGCTTTCGCTTTGCTTTATCTCGCTCAAGTCACAAAGAATGAGCGTTGGGCTCGCCCCATTTTAAAGATCGTCCCTGATTCTGGCCGTTCCTAAGCCTAAAGAGACGCGGTAACCGTTGACATGGCAACGTATTGCTACTCCGTGGCTCCGAGTGGATTTCGTTCGTGGCACGATACCTGCAACGGAAAGTATTTCGAGGCTTCAAAGTCGCTCCAGCTCAGGTCTAAAGAGAGCAGCTGCCCGCAGAGTATGCTCGCTCGCGTTCGTCTCAGTTTCGGCATAGTTGAAGGCCTGATCTTCGGCGACAGATGGTCAAAGCGCACAGGAACGCCCAAAAAATCTGAGAATGAGCGCCAAATTAGAGCACTACGGATTGAATTGTTTTGGTTGAATACAGCCGACAACATTTATACTGATTTCAGATTGTCTCTTGTTTAAGCCGGCTTGATTGGGACTATTATTTCTAAACAAAAAGTACTTGCTAAGCGCATATGTTTTACGTTTTTTAATATTTTTTTTAACTGTTACGCTCGTTAGCCGCATTGGCGCTGCAAGCGGGAAACGTCAGCACGCTGCGCTGCGCTGCGAAGCCCCTATTCTATAAGCCGTCGACGACAACCTTGTGGCGTTTGGGTGTCCCAATTTTTTAGGGGAACCCAAACGTTGGGGCGTTGGGGTTAAGGTTGCAAGCAGAAATGTGTGGCCCACACATGTGTGTGCCACGTATGCCGCATGTTTGGTGTTCATCAACACGCTCTTCAATGACGAGCTGAAGTCTGTCATTAATTATTTTCGCAAAGATCTTGTAGTCGACATTGCAAAGAGAAATCGGCCTATAGTTATTGACTTTTTTTTAGAAGGCATGTCTTTGGTTTTCAGTATTAGAACAGTATGACATTCGTAAAAAGAAGGCGGGAGTGTTTTCCAATATTAAGACTGTTGGAAACCCTTCAGTAACACTGGACATAGTTCGTCCTGATATTTTTGTACAAAATTCACCACTAAGGCCGTCGGCTCCTGGTGTTTTGCCTCTTAGAAGGGAGTCAGTTGCTGATTTCACCTCACTTAGAGTTATCGGACCTTTTTATTATAGTTTTGCTATCTTCGTTAAGCGAAGGCATAATTGATAATAGGTTCTCGAAGTCTTTCGTATTGCCTGTGGGGGTAAGCTTAACAAAGATGTTCAAGTAGTAGGTATGAAATGCTTTAAAATCAAGGATGGTTAGTCGATGGTCACGCCCTCTTTGTCAATTTCTTAAATTCACTTCGACAACGCATACAGGCGTTCATCACCAAGAGATCGTTCGGTCGGTTGTTCACCAAGTACAATCTTTATTGTGAGAGAACGAATGACAGCTCCGCGATACGTCTCAGTTTAAACATTTTGGAGTTGGGCTCTTGTAACATCGATGCCATTGTTGTGAACACCGGGACGGATGCCCTTCAGCTCATGAAAAGACGCAAGAGTCTTATAAAGGTCTCGTCGTTCCTGCTTGTTTTCATAAGATATTGTCGAAGCACGTTCAATCGTCATGTTTTCTACCTCTTGCTTAAAACTGTCCCAAAGCGCGAAAATCTGCATACCTGAATCTTGAAGGCACCCTGACAAACTTAATGCTACACCTTTTGAAAATTTTGCATCGTTTAGGAATTTCACATAAAATTTACGCAGCTCACAATTTCGCCGAAGAACACGATGAGTCTTGTTTTTAAAGCGAATAAAAAAAGCATGCAATGGTCAGAGAATAAAATTGGCTCGAGGTTATTGGGGAGGAGATTGATGAGTGGCGCTCCCTAGCGGCCACCTCGGGAATCGACGCTATGTGGCAAACAAACCTTCGACGACATTCATCAGTGCATTCGCTGCCACAGAAGACGACGACGCAAGTCTCGCGAAACATATGTGACACTATTCTTTTCTCCTAAACGCATCTAGATAAAAGTAATCTAGACCCTCTTGCGTTCAATGTCACCAAAGTCCTCTTTGAAGGCAACACAACCACATCCGAGGTAGTGACGGATTCAGAAGGGGGGGAGGGGAAGGGGGGAGGGGGGGGGGGGTCCGGATATTCTGACCCCCTCTTGAATTCTGGATGTGCAAAAAGTAAGGGCGGGGAAACAGGGGGGCGGGAGGGGGGGCGGGTTCTTGAACATATTCTGCGCTGCCCCCCCCCCCCCTCTTTCTAAGAATACTATCGTCCACCCCCGCGTCTGCGTTCCGGGCCAGCCGCGTTGTGTCGGCCGCGCGCCCTGGATAGTGGGTGGGTGGCCGGCGCGGCGTCCGTGTTTTTCTAAAATTATTCACAAAACACGCAATCTTTTTTTAGTTACCCCGTCTCTTGCGACAATCATAGACGACATCGGCGAAAGTACGCGGTGTCTCATTGAAGGAGAGGACGTGCTCAACCGCGATCATGTCATCGAGTGCAGCGTTGCATGAGGACCGACGGCGGACAGTGTTCGCATCGTCGCGTATGTGCTGCAGTCCTCCGCGCTGCACATACCCGGGTCAAAAGCCTGCTTTGAGCACTGCGGTACGCAGCAAGTGCACCCCATATTGCTACGAACAAATATTCAGCGAGCGCGGAAAGGATGCGGCGTACGCTAGGCGAGTGCTTGCGTCAGAGTTGTTTGCCACACAGCGATTGTTTCCGGTGATGATGATGATAATAAAACTGCGCCCCTTATAGGTCGATCTACTTGCCAGTAGCTGGTCATTGAATCGAATGTAACGCCCGACACATTTATTATGTTTAGACGAACTTGCGAAACACCTTAAAAGTGGGTAAAACGTATTGAAATATCTTTTCAACATGCCACATCTACCAAGTTGCGCTCTTGAAGCCAATCTTTAAGGATGTTAGCACTTCTACCGTACCGTGCTTAGATTAGTGCACGGTCTTATGCACCACACACAGTTAAGAGCTTCCTTAAGTACCGGGCGTTTAGAAACTTTTCAAGAAACTTAAAGAAAAAAATCTACTCGCATTCACGGTATTAGAGGCATGTACACAAAAAAGCGCCAATTGTTTTTGTGCATACGTAAGGTGGCATGAAATGAGACGCCCTTATTGGTCAACGGATGAGAAAACCTCCGAGTAGCCAAGCGTTTTCCACAGAAAAAAAAACAAAAATAAAAACAGCAGAAAGGCCCATTGCGTGGCTCAGACATATTTCAAAGTCGTCCTAAAGCTAGTGCAATGTCTTCATCTGCTGATAATTTAGTCTCTTGTACGGCTGCTACATCAACGCGTTCATATTTAAGAGCCTTCAAAGTTGAGATTCCGTCCGTTTAGACCTAGAACCCCTTACATTTAAAATGGTAAAATGCAAAGGGCGGGATCTATGAGACTACTTTAAGGTTATTTGAAGACCGCGCTCTGCTTGTCTGCGAGCGCATTTCGGTTACCTTGTGGATCATGGTAGGCTTCGTGACTACTTCCTCTCTACTTCCGATCTTTTCTGGAGCGTATAAGGGGTGTCTCATCCACAGGCAGGAAGTCCTGATGGCCAAGTCCTTGTAAGACTTGGGACTTGGTGACATCTGCATCTGTCTCACTGGGTGTCGCACTGACTCGCAGATGGTGACGATGTCTTCCTCGGACGCAACCAGCTTCCCTGACAACTGTCGTAGTTGATGAGTTCTCATATTCATCTACAGGTGGAGGGCTCGGTTCTGGCAGGATGCCTAGGTCGTTTGTGTTGACACCGGGGTCAGTCACTGCAGCAGGGATGTCAATTTTATCGATCTTTAAAAACGCCGTAACGGGGAGAGCGCGTCCCGAAGTGTCGAAAACCTCCGAGACATCCATAAGGAGCTCTGACCACTGTTTGGCGTCCCGGGACACAGTTGCTCGAAGCCTACTTGCGTAAGTTGTGACACAGGCGTGAGCGATGTGTCCGTAGCGTCCACACTTCAAGTATTACGGTGTTCTGCACTGCCAAAGAACATGACCCATCCGGTCGTATCTGAGGCAGAGAGGTCTTCCTGGGACAATAATAAAAGACTGACATCCATATGCCTTAAGTAGGTGCAGAATGGTCTCCGTCGGCATCCCTTTGTCCAGGGTCAGGTTCCCCTTCTTGGGTTTGACCGATTACTGCGTTAGTCAGCCATCGGTGGCTTTTGAATGAAAACAAATTTGCTTTTTCGTGGTAGTTTGGTTCCGACTGAACTGTATCCCCCCTGGTTACGATTTCTTGCTTCATTTGTTTTACTTCACCCGTTATATCAGAGTTGTGAGTACGCGCCTGTCTGTGTTCTGTGCTCCTTCCTCTTTTCTCCTCTCTTTGTTCGCGATGTTTCATCATGTTCCAGGGGAGGGGCTTATAGGGCTTCAGCCCTCCCCCCTCCCCTCCAACAACCCATCCGGCCCTGTAATACAGACATACATTTTCATCTTCCAGCCCCCTCCGGTGTCCCAGCCACCTCATCCTCGCTTTCCCCCTCCCGCTTCCCCATCCCAATAAAAAATATATTCATGGCTATGCTACTGGTCTGCAGACTGTTCGGTTTGCTGTATAAGCCGGTTATGTGGAACCATTCTTAAAACTGCGCGGCGAGTGCAAAATGTAAATCCAATGCACGGCCTGCAAAAAGTGGGCTCACGAAAATCGCAAAATCCCAAGGAATATACTTCAACTGTTCCGGACGCAAGAACTGAGCTGTCATTTTGTGTTCTTTTTCCCACCTTATTAAGTTTGTCATTTAGTGAATAAAAAATGAACCGTAAGACGAGGAACAGAAAAATAAAAAAAAAAAACGCAATACCATCTAAAAAAAGAAAGAAAAGACGGTGTTATGGTTACCCCCTTCGAGACTGTGTTGCGTTTGTCCCCTTTTCCTTATTCCTAGTCTCAAGGTTTTTTTTTTCCACTATGATCGTTCACCAGCTCGCATGCGCACTAACCCTCATTTAAGTTTGAAAGTCGAAAAGTTGAAATATGTTAAGGTTTGTGAAAACTGGAGTACATTTTTAGGTTTCTTCGCAAACACAGTTAGAAAAATTTAAGATTTTTATTTCTTTGCGATTTAAGCAGAAAAATATGAAGAATTTTAAATTTCTTTGTGATTAAGGTGAACAGACTGGAAGATGCATTAACGATAGAATCAGAGAACACTCTGCGTCAACTAGCAAACCCCTTCTTGCCACTTGGCCGTACAGTGTGTGGGGCGCTCGGCCCGCCACACGGCGGCCAACCGGCGACTAGCGGGGGGGCGGCTCCCGGTGACCGACGGGCTTAAAAGGGATGGCCGGTGCGGCCGAGAGCAGAGTTGCCCTGGGGAGTTGCGGCCCTGAGTGTTGGCCGGATCTGGATCCCTGAGGAGCATGGTAATAAACCCTCATTGTCTGGTTGATCACCTGCGGCGGACGGCGGAAGCCGAACGCCACATCTGGCGCCAAACGTGGATTCTGTCGTCCGTCGTCGGTGATCTTCTGGGTCAGACGGTTCGTCCTGATTTTCTATTTTGGATTTCTTGATTTTTTTACGGACTTGTGCTCGCCGCGTTGATTCGTCGCGGTTGGCCATATCGCGTCGTGTTTTTCTTTGTTCCTTTGTTTTTTTTTGGCGCTCTCCTATCTTCGCGGTCTGCACGTCGCTGACGGTGCGGTTTTCCTAGCGTAGTTTTTTGGCGCGTTTTCTTCTTCCTTCGTGTTCGCGTGTGCTCTCTTTTCCCTTGTCGCGCGTTCTTTTTTTTCTTTCTTCATGCCTCCCAAGAAGCAAGCCCAGGACCCGTCCGAGCACGGAGACTCCAGCGACGAGGAGCTCGGTCCATCGACGGCTGAGGTCCTGGCGCTCATGGCACGGATGTCCGCCACCCTCCAGTTGGTGACGGAGCGCCTGGAAACCGGCACGGGAGGAGCCGGCGGCCAGGTGCAGCAGCGTGGGCCCGAGCTCCACCCTCGGCTCATGGTCCCCGTGTACACGGGGTTCGACGACAGGAAGTCCGTCGCCGACTTCCTGGAAGAGCTGGACGTCTACGCCCGAGCGTCCGGCGCCTCGGAGAGCTACGTGCTCGAGCGCATCCTGCCCTTCGCCTTACAAGCGAGCGCGAGACGATGGTGGGTGTTGCAAACTCCCTTTCCGTCTCTAGAGGCGTTCCGCCGTAGCTTCCGAGAAGAGTTCCTGCCACCGGGGTACGACTCCCGAGTCCAGCGGGAGCTCGAACGACGTACCCAGCATCCAGAAGGCCTCGTTGAATACATCCGGGCCATGCAGGAGCTGTTAACCGAGCGGCGGAAGCTGCTCCCGAGTCGGAGAGGGTTGCACGCATCATCCGACAGAGCCACCCTCGTTACCACGTCTATCTTCAGGGGCGGCGGTTCGAAAGCGTGGAAGACCTCGTTCGTGCGGCGCGCGGCGTGCAAGAAATGATCCTGGCCAGCGTGGACTACCGGCCGCCGCCCCCCGCCACAGGAAGCCCTCGAACCATCGTGCGCGCGGTCGCCACCTGCACGCACCGCCCTGGAACGCACCCCTCCGACTCACCGCCCACCCAAAAGGGTTGGCGCCTACGCATACTTGCCCCGCGCCCTGGACACCCTGGAGTGCACTCGGGATGGCGACGGGAGGCTCGGTGCTGCATCACTGGCTGGGGTCAGCGTGAGCTTAAATTCCCGCCCGAGGGAAGCCCCAGGCGCCTGGGATTGGTCCCCCCAGGGCCCGCACTTGGGTGGAAGCCCGCCGCGGGTGCCGCGAAACCCCGAGAGGGGCCGGCTGCAGTTCCCGGACAGCGAAAGCTGGCTGCATGACCCTCGGCGAGATCTTCAGTTGGCCGGAAGGCCCCAGCGTCAGCCGAGAGGCGGCTGGCAACGTGGGAATGATCCGGCGGAGCCGAGAGGCAGCCGGCGTCGTGGGAGTGAACGGGGCAACGTGGGAACCCAGCGGCAGAACGACTCCTGCTACAACTGCGGACAGCGTGGCCACTTCCGCAGCCAGTGCCCCCAACGGCGGCCCCGTGAGCATCGAGAACCGCCTGACCAGGGAAACCGAGGCGGCCCGCGGCGTTGAACCCAGAGACCCCGCCGCCAAAGGCCGCCACCAGCCCCGGGAAATGTAAGTCGCCGGCAATGCTTCCTTCTGTATGTCGCGTGCGACCTACGAACCACAGTATCGAGCCTAGGATAACAATTTGTCTGCTCGGAGTTCTTTTCGCCGCCCTGTTCGATACCGGCGCGGGAGTTTCGCTTATCGGCGACGTAGTTTTCGAACTCTGCAAATCAAGAAAGGTTAAGCTCCGTTGTTCGAGCACGCTTTTGCAGTTAGCGTCAGGCGCGCCAACAAAAGCAGCAGGCGCAGTAAGGCTGAGGATTTCTTTCGACGGAAAAACGCGGCGTCAGCGTTTTCTTTATCTGCCAGGATTGGCCGTACCTATTATCTTGGGCCGAGATTTCATTGCAGACGAAAAAAATTCGCTCGACTTTGCTGCCGGCGGATATCGGCTGGACGACCAGCCACACGTGACCCCCTTCACCAGACGTGAAGATGCGTCACCGGCGCAACCCTTCCGGCCCTCTACACAGCGCGGCCAGCTGCAGTTCTTCCTGGTGGCATCCGAGACGCCCTCAACGCGTGCCCAGCAACCAGCTGGCAAAAGCAGCAGCTCGAGAGCATCCTGCAGCCGTTCGCAACGATGTTCACGGAAACCCCGGGCAAGACCGACGTGTTGCTACACCGTATCGAGACTGGTGACACCCGACCATTGCGGTGCAACCCTAGGCCCCTCAGCGTCAACAAGCGAGCCCTACTAGACGCAGCACTACAGGAGATGCTGGATACTGGAGCAGTGCAAGAGTCCCAGAGTCCGTGGGCCTGTCCCGTCGTCTTGGCTCCGAAGAATGACGGCTCGGTACGACTTTGCGTGGATTATCGCCGCCTCAACGCAGTGACGGTGAGAGATTCGTACCCCTTTCCTTGCATCGACTCGGTTATGTACGCGATTGGCAACGCGAAAGTGTTCACCACTCTTGACTGCAGTGGAGGTTTTTTACAAATCGAGATTGATCCAGAGGACGTGCCAAAGACGGCGTTCACTTGCCACAGAGGATTGTTTGAATTTACTCGCCTCCCCTTTGACCTTTCCAATTCACCCGCTAGTTTCCAGCGTTTAATGGATATCGTTCTCGGCGACACAAAATATAACTTCGCCATGGCTTACATGGATGACGTCGTTATCTTTTTCCAGACATTTCGAGGAACACCTGAAGCATCTTGGAATCGTCCTCGAGCGCCTGCGCAACGGCGGCCTGACGATTCACCCCGGTAAGGTGCAGCTCGCTTCACCCCAAATTAACCTTCTTGGTTTTGTAGTGAACAATGGAGTTCTTCGCCCAAACGAGGACAAGCTGCGTGCAATAACAGAGTATCCGCAGCCACACGACGTCAAGAGTTTGCAGCGGATTCTTGGATTGATTGGGTTTTATCGCCAGTTCATCCCTCGCTGCGCCGAGATTGCTAACCCCCTGACCTCGCTCTTGCGCAAGGGCGAAAAATGGCGGTGGGGGGGAGGATCAGCGCGTCGCTTTCCTTCAGCTCTAAAAAAAGAAATCACCGACGTCACCGCGGGTCTGCCCTTTGTTTTCACAAAGAAATCGTTTTCTTCGCGAGTGCCTCCGAACTTGTTTCACGTATCACAACCAGACCCGTTAATTCGTCTTCTTTCTACGTGTGCCCGTTCTGTATTCCGTCTGCAGGATCGCCACTTCCTGCAAGAGCGGGCCCGCCACGCCTATCATTTCAGGCGCTTGGCGGCACGCTTCCCGCCGCGCCGCGAGCGTGCCTCCGTCGCGACCTGGACCGTGCTCGTGGAGGACCGTCCGTTGGGCTGGGCCTCAGCGCTACGCTGGAGGGAACAGCCCCGGCCTGAGCCTGGCGCGCCCCCGGAGACCGTCCCCGAGCCCTTTCGGGGCAACACTTTGGAAGACCGGCACCCGCACGAGCCCGCGGCCGTATACAACGAGGTGGAGCGCCGCCTGCTGTGCCCCGTCTGCGGAGTGCCGGAACTCCACCGCCCCACGCACCTGGTGGGCGCCTTGCACCAAGCCCGCGTCGCCGCGGACTGGGCTCGCGTCGCCGCGCCACCTCCTGCTGCACCTCCGGCAGCCCCCCGCCCGTTGGAGGTCACAGAAGCCATCCGGGTCTTCCGCCTAGTCCGCCCGGATTTGCTCCGCGAACCGGCCCAGGAAGAGGCCAACTAGACCTCGACCGAAAGGAATGGCCGGTGCGGCCGAGAGCAGAGTTACCCTGGGGCATTGCGGCCCTGAGTGTTGGCCGGATCTGGATCCCTGAGGAGCATGGTAATAAACCCTCATTGACCCCAAGGAACGAGTCGTCTGGTTGATCACCTGCGGCGGACGGCGGAAGCCGAACGCCACAAGTGTGATCGCTGTGAGTGTAACCAAAATTCTAATGAAACTAAAATAGTCGGTATCGGCGCAATAAAAGTTGCGCGCGAAATTCTGGAGGCTTTTAAGATAAGATCCCATTGCAGCGATGTCTGTATCAGCGTTATTCTTGACAGATAATTAATATTCATATCTTAAAAATTAACCTGTCACATAGCAAAACCTGCTAGTTTTCGCCTCTCCTTTATCTGCATGGTGATTGTAAAATATTTGCCATGTGCATATGTGTACCTCAGGCTGTGTTCGCGTTTGCGTTTTTTTCAAACTAAAGTTTAGTTGAAAGTACGCCTCGTCCTGTCTGCATCTCTTGTGTTCTTGTTGGTTTTGGCGTCAAACTTTAAAAATAAACAACCAACTGGCCCAACGCGCAGTCTTAAAACATTTCGAATTGGTTCGAGGTACATCTCTGGAAAATTTGCAACTTTAAAATTTAAGTTGCAAGTCTGTGAATTTCACCGAACTGAGGTTGAATTCCGCAGTTTAGAATAAATGTTACACGGGTTCACTGTGTAAAATTGCGAAAAGTGCAAAAAATATCTCTAAAACATTGCACATTTTTTAAGGCCATGAAGACACCTACCTGCTTAGTAGCCTGTTATTTGCAATACTACCAGTGCTATTCGCTCTTTGTCGTAAATCGTGAAACAAGCGTTGAACTGGTTGAAGGGTTCAACGAATAGTCTTGAGGCGGTCCGCAGAACGTACTTCGTATCTCTTTTGCCGCAGAACGTACCTCCACCTAAACCCTACACTGGCATGAAGCAACAAGATATACAAGACAATGTACGCTCATAAAGAGTGTCGGCGAGACATTTCGCTTTCCAGAAGTTTTCAGTTGGTCTGTGCGTTTTGTTTTTCGGTGCAATTGCTCGGGGGATGGAGAAAACGTTAAACTCAGTGACACAGACAGAGCACCCAACAGAGGTCAAGGTAGAGGAGCACGGAACCAAACTAAAGTTGGGCGTACCCTACATCTGATCAGCTCACGGCACCAGGCTAGCCTCCTCGCCGGCTTCTTCCAATTTTTTTTTTCGGTGCATAACAAGATTAAAGGTAAATGTCACGTTTTTTAGAGTGACGCGGCTACTCGTGATAATGCAGCAAGCGCCAATCCAGCGTTCGGTGCCCCATTGAACCACATAGGTATGGCCCACGGACATCCCGTTTTGATCCGAACGTCCGGGTCCCGAACGAGGACGTCCAAGAGAAAAAACAGATGTCGTTTTCGGGATATAACCAAAGTTCATTTGCTCTACTCCAGTGGATGTCCTGCAGATGTCCACTCATGAATTTTTTCGATAAGGTCCGTGCGCGATATCTTTAGGACGTCCATTGTA
>JABSTQ010008762.1:0-17121 GCA_013358835.2 Ixodes persulcatus | reverse complement strand
CGTTCGGATCGGGGTCGGGCGGTCCGTCGGTGGTCGGTCGGTCGGTCGGTCGGTAGGTCGGTCGGTACATTCGGTGGATCGGTCGGGTCGGTCGGTCGGTATTCGGTCGTTTGGTCGGGGTCGGTTGGTCGGTCGGTCCGGTCGGTCGGGTCGGGGGTCGGTGGGTCGGTGGGTCGGTGTGTCGGTCAGGGGTCGGTTGGTCGGTCGTGGGCGTCGGTCGGTGGTCGGTGGGTTCAGTCGGTCTGTTATTTCGTCGGTAGTTCGGTCGATCGGTCGGTCGGTCCGTCGTTCGGTCGGTGGGTATTTGGGTCGCTCTGTCGGTCGGTTAGTGGGTCAGTGGGTCGGTCGGTCGGTCGGTCGGTTGGTGGGTCGCTGGGTCGGTGGGTGGATGGTTCGGTGGGTCGGTCAGTCGGTCGGTTGGTCAATCGTTCGGTCGTTCGGTCGGTCGGTCGGTCGGTTGGTCGGTCGGACGGTCGATTGGTCGGTCAGTCGTCGGTCGGTCGGTTCGTCGGTCGGTCGGTCGGTTGGTCCGTCGGTGGGTCGGTAGAATTTTCAGTCGGTCGGCCGGTCCGTCGGTCGGTCGGTCGGTCGGTCGGTCGGTCGATCGGTCGGTCGGTCGGTCGGTCGGTCGGTGGGTAGGTGGGTCGGTTTGTCGGTCGGTTGGTAGGTCAGTGGGTCGGTCAGTCGGTCGGTCGGTCGGTGGGTCGCTGGGTCGGTGGGAGGGTGGGTCGGTGGTTCGGTCGGTCGGTCGGGCGGTTGGTGGGTCGGTGAGTCGGTGTTTTGGTGGGTCGGTCGGTCGGTCGGTTGGTCAGTGGGTCGGTGGGTCGGTGGGTCGTTCGGTCTTTCGGTCGGTCTTGTGGTCGGTCAGTTGGTCGGTCGGTTGGTCGGTCGGTCGGTCGGTCGGTTGGTCGGTCGGTCGGTCGGTCGATCGGTCGGTTGGTCGGTCGGTCGGTCGGTCGGTTAGTCGGTTGGTGGGTCGGTGGGTCGGTCTGTCGGTGGGTCGGTGGGTCGGTGGGTCGGTGTGTCGGTGGGTCGGTCGGTCGGTCGGTGGGTCGGTCGGTCGGTCAGTCGTTCGGTCGGTCGGTTGGTCGGTCGGTTGGTGGGTCGGTGCGTCGGTCGGTCGGTCGGTCCGTCGGTCGGTCGGTCGGTCGGTCGGTCGGTCGGTCGATCGGTCGGTTGGTCAGTCGATTGGTCGGTCGGTCGGTCGGTCGTTCGGTTGGTCGGTTGGTCGGTCGGCGGGTCGGTCGCCCGGTCGGTCGGTCGGACGGTCGGTCGTTCGGTCGGTCGGTCGGTCGGTGGTTCGGCGTGTCGGTGGGCCTGTGGGTCGGTGGGTCGTTGGGTCGGTAAGTCGGTCGGTCGGTCGGTGGGTTGGTGGGTCTGTCGGTCGGTCGATCAGGTGGTCGGTCGGTCGGTTGGTCGGTTGGTCGGTTGGTCGGTCGGTCGGTCGTTCGGTCGGTCGTCTGGTCGGTCGGTCGGTCGGTGGGTCTGTGGGTCGGAGGGTCGGTGGGTCGGTAAGTCGGTCGGTCGGTCGGTGGGTCGGTGGCTCGGTGGGCCTGTGGGCCGATGGGTCGGTGGGTCGGTAAGTCGGTCGGTCGGTCGGTGGGTTGGTGGGTCGGTCGTTCGGTCGGCCGGTGGGTCGGTGGGTCGGTCGGTTGGTGGGTCGGTGGATCGGTGGGTCGGTCAGTCGGTCAGTCGGTGGGTCGATGGGTCGGTGCGTCGGTGGGTCGGTCGGTCATTTGGTCGCTCGGTCGGTGAGTCTGTTGGTCGGTCGGTCGGTCGTTCGGTCGGTCGGTCGTTCGGTCGGTTGGTCGGTTGGTCGGTCGGTCGGTCGGTCGGTTGGTGGGTCGGTGGGTCGGTCTGTCGGTCGGTCGGTGGGTTGGTCAGTCGGTCGGTCGGTGGGTCGGTCGGTCGGTCGGTCGGTCGGTCGGTCGGTCGGTCGGTCGGTCGGTCAATCGGTCGGTCGGTCGGTCAGTTGGTCGATCGGTCGGTCGGTCGGTCGGTCGGTCGGCCAGTCGGTCGGTCGGTCGGTCGGTCGGTAGGTCGGTCGGTCAGTCGGTATATCGGTCGGTCGGTTGGTCGGTCGGTTGGTCGGTCGGTTGGTCGGTCGGTCGGTCGGTTGGTCGGTCGGTCGGTCGGTGGGTCAGTGGGTCGGTGGGTCGGTGGGTCGGTGGGTCGGTCGGTCAGTCCGTGGGTCAGTGGGTCGGTGGGTCGGTGGGTTCGTCGGTCTGTCGGTCGGTAGGTCGGTCGATCGGTCGGTCGGTCGGTCGGTCGGTCGGTCGGTGGGTATTTGGGTCGCTCTGTCGGTCGGTTAGTGGGTCAGTGGGTCGGTCGGTCAATCGGTCGGTCGGTGGGTCGCTGGGTCGGTGGGTGGATGGTTCGGTGGGTCGGTCGGTCGGTCGGTTGGTCAATCGTTCGGTCGTTCGGTCGGTCGGTCGGTCGGTTGGTCGGTCGGACGGTCGATTGGTCGGTCAGTCGTCGGTCGGTCGGTTCGTCGGTCGGTTGGTCCGTCGGTGGGTCGGTAAAATTTTCAGTCGGTCGGCCGGTCCGTCGGTCGGTCGGTCGGTCGGTCGGTCGGTCGGTCGGTGGGTAGGTGGGTCGGTTTGTCGGTCGGTTGGTAGGTCAGTGGGTCGGTCAGTCGGTCGGTCGGTCGGTGGGTCGCTGGGTCGGTGGGATGGTGGGTCGGTGGTTCGGTCGGTCGGTCGGGCGGTTGGTGGGTCGGTGAGTCGGTGGGTCGGTGGGTCGGTCGGTCGGTCGGTTGGTCAGTGGGTCGGTGGGTCGGTGGGTCGGTCGGTCTTTCGGTCGGTCTTGCGGTCGGTCAGTTGGTCGGTCGGTTGGTCGGTCGGTCGGTCGGTCGGTTGGTCGGTTGGTCGGTCGGTCGATCGGTCGGTTGGTCGGTCGGTCGGTCGGTCAGTTAGTCGGTTGGTGGGTCGGTGGGTCGGTCTGTCGGTCGGTCGGTGGGTCGGTGGGTCGGTCGGTCGGTCGGTCGGTTGGTCGGTGGGTCGCTGGGTAGGTGGGTCGGTCGGTCGGTCGGTTGGTGGGTCGGTTGGTCGCTGGGTCGGTGGGTCGGTGGGTTTGTCGGTCGGTCGGTCGGTGGGTCGTTGGGTCGGTCGGTCAGTCGGTTGGTGGGTTGTTGGGTCTGTCTTTCGGTCGGTCGGTGGGTCGGTGGGTCGGTCGGTCGGTCGGTCGGTCGGTCGGTGGGTCGCTGGGTCGGTGGGTCGGTCGGTCGGTCAGGTCGGTGGTCGTCGGTCGTCAGTCGGTTGGGGTAAGGCTTGGTGGGTTTGATGGGTCGGTGGGTCGGGGGTCGGGGTCGGTTCGGTCGTCGGTTGGTCGGTCGGTTCGGTCGGGGTCGGTCGGTTTGTCGGTCGGTGGGGCGGTGGGGTCGGTCGGTCAGTCGGTCGGTCGGTGGTCGGTCGGTCGGTCGGTCGGTCGGTGCGGTCGGTCGGTCGGTCGTGTCGGTCGGTCGGTCGGTCGGTCGGTCGGTCGGTCGGTCGGTCGGTCGGTCGGTCGGTCGGTCGGTCGTTCGGTGGTCGGTCGGTCGGTTCGGGTCGGTCGGTCGGGTCGGTCGGTCGGTCGGTCGGTCGGTGGGGTCGTCGGTGTCGGTCGGGGTCGGTGGTTGGTCGGTCGGTCGGTCGGTCGGTCGGTCGGTCGGTCGGTCGGGTCGGTCGGTCGGTCGGTGGGCGGTCGGTCGGTCGGTCGGTCGGTCGGTCGGTGGGTCGATGGGTCGGTGGGTCGGTCGGTCGTTTGGTCGGTCGTTTGGTCGGTCGGTCGGTGAGTCGCTTGGTCGGTCGGTCAGTCGGTTGGTGGGTCGGTGGGTCGGTCTGTCGGTCGGTCGGTGGGTCGGAGGGTCAGTCGGTCGGTCGGTCCGTCGGTCGGTCGATCGGTCGGTCGGTCGGTCGGTCGGTCGGTCGGTCGGTCGTTCGGTCCGTCGGTCGGTCGGTCGGTTGGTCGGTCGGTCGGTCGGTCGGTCGGTCGTTCGGTCGGTCGTTCAGTCGGTTGGTCGGTCGGTCGTTCGGTCGGTCGGTTGGTGGGTCGGTGGGTCGGTCTGTCGGTCGGTCGGTGGGTCAGTTTGTTGGTCGGTCGGTCGGTCCGTCGGTGGGTCGCTGAGTCCGTGGGTCGGTGGGTCCGTTTGTCGGTCGGTCGGTGGGTCGGTGGGTCGCTGGGTCGGTGGGTCGGTGGGTTGGTCGGTCAGTCGGTCGGTCGGTCAGTCGGTGGGTCGATGGGTCGGTGGGTCGGTGGGTCGGTGGGTTGGTCGGTCAGTCGGTCGGTCGGTCAGTCGGTGGGTCGATGGGTCGGTGGGTCGGTGGGTTGGTCGTTCGGTCAGTCGGTCGGTCGGTTGGTCGGTCGGTCGGTCGGTCGGTCGGTTGGTGGGTCAGTGGGTCGGTCGGTCGGTCGGTCGGTCGGTGGGTCGCTGGGTCGGTGGGTTGGTGGGTCGGTGGTTCGGTCGGTCGGTCGGGCGGTTGGTGGGTCGGTGGGTCGGTGGGTCGGGGGGTCGGTGGGTCGGTCGGTCGGTCGGTTGGTCAGTGGGTCGGTAGGTCGGTGGGTCGGTCGGTCTGTCGGTGGGTCGGTGGGTCGGTCGGTCGGTCGGTTGGTCAGTGGGTCGGTAGGTCGGTGGGTCGGTTGGTCTGTCGGTCGGTCGGTCGGAGGGTCAGTCGGTTGGTCGGTCGGTCGGTCGGTCGGTCGGTCGGTCAGTCGGTCGGTCGGTTGGTCGGTCGGTCGGTCTGTCGGTCGGTGGGTCACTAGGTCGGTGGGTCGGTGGGTCGGTGGTTCGGTCGGTCGGTCGGTCGGTTGGTGGGTCGATGGGTCAATGGGTGGTGGGTCGGTCGGTCGGTGGGTCGGTCGGTCGGTCGGTCGGTCGGTCGGGTCGGTCGGTCGGTCGGTCGGTCGGTCGGTAGGGTCGGTCGGGTCGGTCGGTCGGTCGGTCGGTCGGTCGGTTGGTCGGTCGGTCGGTCAGTCGGTCGGTCGGTCGGTCGGTCGGTCGGTCGGTCGGTCGGTCGGTCGTCGGTCGGTCGGTCGGTCGGTCGGTCGGTCGGTTGGTCGGTCGGTCGGTCGGTCGGTCGGTCGGATCGGTCGGTTGGTCGGTCGGTCGGTGGGTCGGTCAGTCGGTTGGTGGGTCGGTGGGTCAGTCTGTCGGTTGGTCGGTGGGTCGGTCGGTCGGTCGGTCGTTTGGTCGGTGGGTCGCTGGGTCGGTGGGTCGGTCGGTCGGTCGGTTGGTGGGTCGGTGGGTCGCTGGGTCGGTGGGTCGGTGGGCTGGTCGGTCGGTCGGTCGGTGGGTCGTTGGGTCGGTCGGTCAGTCGGTTGGTGGGTCGGTGGGTCGGTCTGTCGGTCGGTCGGTGGGTCGGTGGATTGGTCGGTCGGTTGGTCGGTGTGTCGTGGGGTCGCTGGGTCGGTGGGTCGGTGGGTTGGTCGGTCAGTTGGTCGGTCGGTCGGTCGGTGGGTCACTGGGTCGGTGAGTTGGTGGGTCGGTGGTTTTGTCGGTCGGTCGGTCGGTTGGTGGGTCAGTGGGTCGGTGGGTCGAGGGGTCGTTTGGTTGGTCGGTCCGTCGGTCGGTCGGTCGGTCGGTCGGTCAGTCGGTCGGTTGGTCGATCGGTCGGTCGGTCAGTCGATCGGTCGGTCGGTCGGTCGGTCGTTCGGTTTTTCGGTTGGTCGGTCGGCGGGTCGGTCGTCCGGTCGGTCGGTCGGACGGTGGTCGTTCGGTCGGTCGGTTGGTCGGTGGGTCGGTGTGTCGGTGTGCCCTTGGGTCGGTGGGTCGGTGGGTCGGTAAGTCGGTCGGTCGGTCGGTCGGTCGGTCGGTGGGTTGGTGGGTCGGTCGGTCGGTCGGTCGGTGGGTCGGTGGGTCTGTCGGTCGGTCGGTCGGTGGATCGGTAGGTCGGTCGGTCGGTCGGTCGGTCGTCCGGTCGGTTGGTCGGATGGTGGTCGTTCGGTCGGTCGGTTGGTCGGTGGGTCGGTGTGTCGGTGGGCCTGTGGGTCGGTGGGTCGGTGGGTCGGTAAGTCGGTCGGTCAGTCGGTCGGTCGGTCGGTGGGTTGGTGGGTCGGTCGGTCGGTCGGTCGGTGGGTCGGTGGGTCGGTCGGTCGGTCGGTCGGTGGGTCGGTGGATCGGTAGGTCGGTCGGTCGGTCGGTCGGTGGGTCGATGGGTCGGTGGGTCGGTCGGTCGTTTGGTCGGTCGGTCGGTGAGTCGCTTGGTCGGTCGGTCGGTGGGTTGGTGGGTCGGTCGGTCGGTCGGTCGGTCGGTCGTTTGGTCGGTCGGTCGGTGAGTCGCTTGGTCGGTCGGTCGGTGGGTTGGTGGGTCGGTCGGTCGGTCGGTCGGTGGGTCGGTTTGTCGGTCGGTCGGTCGATCGGTCGGTCGGTCAGTCGATCGGTCGGTCGGTCGGTCGGTCGTTCGGTTGGTCGGTTGGTCGGTCGGCGGGTCGGTCGGCCGGTCGGTTGGTTGTTCGCTGGGTCGGTGTGTCGGTGGGCCTGTGGGTCGGTGGGTCGGTCGGTCGGTCCGTCGGTCGGTCGGTCGGTCGGTCCGTCGGTCGGTCGGTCGGTCGGTTGGTCGGTCGGTCGGTCGGTCGGTTGGTCGTTCCTTCGGTCGATCAGTCGGTTGGTCGGTCGGTCGGTCGGTCGGTCGGTCGTTCGGTCGGTCGGTTGGTGGGTCGGTGGGTCGGTCTGTCGGTCGGTCGGTGGGTCGGTTTGTTTATTTATTTCAAAATACTATCAGTCCCAACATGGGACTATGATAGGGAGGGCATAAACAAAAAACTTGATAAACACTGAAGGAAAAAATAAAAAAAATGAAAACGAACTTTAGAAACTTGGTCTGGGCACAACAAGGAAACAAGAACAAACAACAAAAACTTGACAACTGCGATTGTGGCAAACCCGTCCTAACAATACATTACAGAACAATATATTACAGGCACTCGGAAAAAAATGTAAAATCAATACAACAGTGGAAGAATGACGCTGGCTAGAAGTCATGACGCGACAAAAAAGGGAATAGTAACTAAATAAACATGCCATTTCAAGGATTACTGCCCACGTCATCAAATGCAAGATAAGAACAAAAACATTCCAGCGATTGACACGATACTGCTTTTTCTGGGAGGGAGTTCCACTCGCTTATCGTTAGGGGAAAAAAAGGAGTACTTAAAACAGTCTTTGAAGCAGCAGGGCTGGTGAAGGGCACGACTATGTTTGTTACGTGTAATTCTAGACGCATCGGGAATTAAGTAAGCTGTCTTGTCTATCTTTAGATAATCATTAAGAACCATGTAAAGAAGTTTTAATCTTTTCTCTTTACGCCTAGCCTTTATTAGCGAAAGTTTGGCTCTCGAGTACAAAGCCGTTGGCGAATCTAATCGACGATATTTAGAAATTATAAAGCGCAAAGCGAGCCTCTGCACTCTTTCTAATTTAAGGGCACCTTGCTTAGTGTGGGGGTCCCAGATTTCGCATGCATATTCCATGACCGGCCTGACGAGCGTTTTATATGCCAAAAGTTTTGTGTTTACCGAACTCAGTTTTAGGGACCGTCTTAAGTACCATAATTTGGCGTTCGCTTTTTTAACAACATTATCTATGTGTGTTCCCCAGCGTAGATCGTGAGAAATGGTTACACCCAGATATTTCTATTTGCTAACCCTTTCAATCGGGTTTCCTTCTAGCTCATATACAAACACACTGTGTTTAGTTTTGTGAGTGACTGTCATGTCAACGGTTTTTTAAAAATTTAATGACATTTGCCATGTATTGCACCATTCACCAATGCGTGCAATACATGTATTTGGGTTAAGTTAGTACATGGGCGTCTTAATTTTTGTATACAATATGCAGTCATCGGCGAATAATCGAGCCTGGACGGTAAGGTTTTTAACTATGTCGTTTATAAATATTAGGAAGAATAGCGGTCCGAGGACCGTGTCCTGAGGGACTCCCGATTTGACATCACTCATATCGGAGTGCTTATCTTTAATTTCTACGAATTGCCTCCGTTCATATAAAAACATCTCTATCCATCTGACTAATAAGGGATTCTTTAAAATAGATTTTAATTTGATCAATACCTTCCTATGGTTAACCTTATCGAACGCCTCCTTAAAGTCTAAAAATATGACGTCAACCAGACCCCTGCGGTTCAAAATCTCGGAAAAATCATGCACAACTTCAACAAGCTGAGTGACTGTAGACAACCCCTTGCGAAATCCATGCTGAAAGCTAATCAACAAGTTATGATTTCTCAAAAAGGAATGTATATGGTTCGAAATTATATGTTCAAGAAGTTTTCCACATGTTGATGTTAACGAAATTGGCCTGTAGTTATTAACAGAAGGAGCTTTACCGGACTTCAAAACAGGTACGATTTTAGCGATCTTCCAGTCATTAGGCAGTAATCCTGTTGAAAGAGATTTCTTAAAAATAATAATAATATAGTTAGACAGTGATTCAGCGTAACGTCTCAGAAAGTCTCAGAAAGAAAGGGATCTTGTCATAACAGGTTGCTTTCTTACAATCTAAATTAAGCAACAAGTCGACCATACCATCAAGAGATAAACTTACATCGGGGATAGGAGGCACATCCTCTAGGTTGTCGAACACAGGCGTAGTCCCATCGTCCGTAGAAAATACGGTTGAAAAGAAGTGATTAAAACATTTTGCTATTCCGTATTCATCCTGGATCGTATGTCCTTCAACCTCAATTTTTCCTACACCCTCTTTTGCTGGTTTGAGGTGCCGCCAAAATTTGCGAGGAGATGAAATTAGAAAAGCTGGCATAGTTATATTGTAGTATTTATTTTTCGCGGCTTTAATCAGCGATTTAAGATTTTGACTTAGCTTCCTAGTTTACTGCGTCCGTCCGGGTCGGGTACTTGACGAATCCGTGCTCGACAGCGCGATATTTTTCTTTTCGCGTGAATAATATCTCTATTTATCCAGGGATTGTGCGTCGCCTTCTTTTTAGTCCTAGTAGGTACATACCTTGTTATACACTTGGTAATAACTTCTTTCATATAAATCCACAAGTAGTTAACCGACACCGTAGGTTCGTCAGCAATTCTCTCAGATGTTCCGTATGACCAGTCTAGCTCGTCCAGAATAGCTACGTCATCAGCCCGATTGAAATCCTTGTACGCACTGTAAGCAAATTTAGTGTGAGAAACCGATTGGATGGAGTGAGATAGAACAACCATGCAGTGGTCAGAAATACCGGGCAATACCCTACAGTCGTGGCTAGTTGGGAGAAAATTGTCAGTGACAAAAAACAAATCAAGGATCGAGCTTGACGAACCCTGAATTCTCGTGGGAGTTTTAACAACTTGAGTGAGATTGTGCGAAAAAGCATATCTAGAAATGCAGAGGACACTAGGGTCTCATTAGATGTTGAAACTAGACCATCCCAGTCAATGCTACCAAGATTAAAATCACCAGCAATGATAACTTTCCGGGAGTGTGCATGTAGTTGATCCAAAAAGTCGTTCAGATTATTAACAAATTCTACTCCCATTCCAGGCGGTCGATATGCAGCTCCCAATATGCATTCAACTTTGCCAATCTTAATCTTACACCACTTGTTTTCTATATCAGGGGCACCATCTAGCTCTTCACAATCCAAACAGTCTTTAACAACAATAGCGACCCCGCCCCCTCTGCTTTCACGGTCCTTTCTAAAAAGTTTGTAGCCTGGGGGGATGATTTCGCTGTTTAGTATAGATGGATTAAGCCAGGTTTCAGTGATGATGACAGCGTGTGGGTCATGTTCAACCAAGATGTGCTCAAGATCAACGACTTTATTTACTATGCTTCTGGCGTTCACATTTAAAATATTCAGATTATTATCGCCGTTTGAGATGACTGGTCAATTTTCGGAGTAATCAGGGGGCCTATATTCTGTGCGTGTTGGAAGTTGCACTCTGTCATCCTTGTCTACGTCCCAGGCTTACAATATGTCCCCTACCCTTAATTTGTCGAAAATTAATGTAGTCTTCTCTCCACCATCTCTATTAGTTTTAGCACTGTCCCACAGCTTTTTTGTACTGTCCTCACATGTAAGGAAAAATCCTCGTTAATAAAAATATTAGACCCCTTTAGCTTACGCGCATTCCTAAGCACTTCCTTTTTCTCTGTGAAGTCTCCAAGCTTCATGATAATAGGGCGAATTTTGTCGGAAGTGCGTCTTCCAAGTCTATGGACTCTTTCGATACTTTTAACCTCGACTTCTAGTCTTGAAATGAATACTCCGTTGACTACAATATTTGTTGGCTGCGCTTCCGTCTCGTTATCAGGCTCCTTGATTCCATAGATGATGAGGTTGTTACGCCTACTTCTGTTTTCGAAGTCATCAACTTTTCTTGCTAGATTCTGAACGCACAATTCAAGACTAACTATTTTTTCTTGCGCACAATCAAACTTTTGGGCCATTTCATTAAAACGGGAAGCCGACGCCTCGATCGCCCCCAGTCGCCTATCTAACGAGCCAAGATGATTACTTAGTTCAGTTATGTCCTCTGCTATTCTGTTTTGCCCTTCCAAAATTTGCTGCAGTGTAACGGGTCCCGGATTCAGCTCAACATCACCACATAACTGAAGCAGTAATAGAAAAGCATCCCAACATTCAGACATTGTGACAAGAATAAAGCCAGGGCTCGGCAGCACAACAAGCGTTACAGAATTGTCCCGCAAGGACTTAATCACACGATATTTGTTACTAACCTGCATGAACAGCCAGAGTGGGCAAGGCGGCAGCCGAACGATGCAGCCACGGCTCAATTTCTTCGCTTTTTTCGTCCAGGTTCTTGCCTCGTGCATCGACCCGGTTTCGTTCGGTGATGTCGGCAGCGCGGATGATTCCTGCAACGTCAAGTGCATCGACCCGGTTTCTTTCGGAGATGTCGGCAGCGCGTGCGATTCCTGCTGTGTCAAGTGCCACCAACCAGTACCGATGACAACGTTCGACGATGGTGACTCAGCGGTACACAACGGAAGCATCGCTCGGTTTCTCGAACTTTATCCTCTTCGAGGCAACACCCAAGCGACATCGACATCAACAGGACCAGCGAGCAACGCCCCTCAGGCTTTTTTCGTCAGTGGGCAAGGCGGCAGCCGAACGATGCAGCCACGGCTCAATTTCTTCGCTTTTTTCGTCCAGGTTCTTGCCTCGTGCATCGACCCGGTTTTGTTCGGTGATGTCGGCAGCGCGGATGATTCCTGCTACGTCAAGTGCATCGACCCGGTTTCTTTCGGAGATGTCGGCAGCGCGTGCGATTCCTGCTGTGTCAAGTGCCACCAACCAGTACCGATGACAACGTTCGACGATGGTGACTGAGCGGTACACAACGGAAGCATCGCTCGGTTTCTCGAACTTTATCCTCTTCGAGGCAACACCCAAGCGACATCGACATCAACAGGACCAGCGAGCAACGCCCCTCAGGCTTTTTTCGTCAGTGGGCAAGGCGGCAGCCGAACGATGCAGCCACGGCTCAATTTCTTCGCTTTTTTCGTCCAGGTCAGTAGAAAGCTTTCTACTAAAGAATGGAAAAGTGATTGTTTATGTTTGATTGTGCTGCCTTGCCCAGGCGTGTTGTGTGATTGTATAGCGGGTTGTTTTGACTCGTTTTGTTTTCTTATTCTTCTTTGAGCGGGGATGTTGAGTTGAACCCTGGTCCAACTGTCGACGAGCAGCTGGCACAAATCATTGAAAGTCAAAAAGAAAACTCAAAAGAACTAAAGTCAATTCAAGGAAAATTAGACTCACACATATCGGAAACAGATAAAAGATTGACTTCTATAGAAGAAAAGCTAGAGTCGTTTTCGCGTACAGTAGAAAGAGTGGATGACTGTGAGCATGCAGTGAACAATCTAAATCATCAGGTTGCAACGCTAATGAGCAAAATTGATGATCTCGAGAACCGCAGTCGACGGAATAATTTGATTGTATATGGGGTCAATGAACGTGAAACGGAAACGCCAAATTCTCTTCGGGAGTTTGTCTTGACAGGAATATTTGAGGAGAAGCTGGGCATTAAGGTCAGTAGCCTCGAACGTATCCATCGTTTGGGTAAAAAGACACCAAACAAAACTCGCCCTGTAATTTTGCGTTTGTTTGACTTTAACGAAAAAATGGAGCTACTGAGAAACGCAAGAAAATTTAAGGGAACGAAAATTTCAGTATCAGAAGATTTTTCGCTTAAAGTTCAGAGCATCCGGAAACAGTTATGGGCAACAGTTAAAGATAAAAGAAAACCCGAAGATAAAGTATATCTTAAGTATGATAAGTTGGTTATTAATCAGGATGTGTATGTGTGGGATGACGAAAATTGTCGAAGGTGTAAGCTTACGGGCTCTGGGATTGATGACGTGAACGAGGCACAAAATGATCTTGCTAGCACTTCCCAGTCCAGAAGAAGTAGGGTCGGTGACAGGCTACATGAACAAACACGCGAAAGACTAGCTGGTGCCAAAACTATTTCAGGCGACCATGACCGAGTACGTTCAAATGAACAGGCCTATTTCACCCGTGCTCGTAAAAATCAGGCAGCGACATCTTCTAATTCGCAGACATTGTCAGAAGCGTCATAGCTACGCGCAAGAAGCAGTGGCGAACATGTTACTTTTTTCCATCTGTTTCAGTTACGTTTACTAACATAAGAAGTGTTATGAATAAACGAGATCAGCTTAACTCTGTTTTAAGCTCAACAAACGCAGACCTAATCTTTCTTACGGAAACATGGCTCAGTAAACATGTCTGCAGCTCTGAGATTTTCCAAGGAGATAAAACATATAATGTATATCGTTTTGACAGAGACGGTAGACATGGGGGTGGCACACTCATAGCCGTATCACTAAGCATACCTTCATTTTGCGTAGATGTTGCTTCCGATCTAGAAATGGTTTGGGCTTGTATCACTCTAAATAACCCAAGAATTTTACTGGGTGTCTGCTACCGTCCCCCAAACAGCGCAGTGACATTTATTGATAATTTGCATGATGTTATTAATTCTATTGTTTGTCGGTATCCCAGTTCTCCTATTTTTTATTAGGAGATTTTAATTTTCCTGATATCATGTGATCTGACTCACCTTCCTTTCAACCTGTTTCAACTCAGAGTCAACATTTTTTAGATCTGTGTGCGTGTTTTAATTTGACACAGCTGGTAACGAAGCCAACAAGGTATGCCAATGATACAGCGAACACACTTGATTTAATTTTGTCGACACACCCTGACCTTCTATCTTCCCTTACGTATCTTCCAGGCTTAAGTGATCACTCGCTTGTTAAATTTTGATCTCAAAGTTGCTCCCCCAATCAATATTAAAAAAGTAAAGCTTATTTCTGACTACAATAAAGCCAATTTTGATCTTATTAACCAAAAACTGTGCAGTTATCTGGACATATATCTGCCACAATTTGATCAACGAAGCGTGCAGGAAAATTGGAGATTATTTTGTTTAAAAGTGAACGAACTGATTGATGCGCATGTACCCGTCAAGCTTATTCAATCTGATGCTAATGCACCTTGGTATACTAACACCCTAAAACGTCTTTCCAATAAAAAACAGCGACTTTTTCGTTTAGCTAAATTACGTAACACGATTGATCGGTGGGAAGCATACTTTGCGGCTGAGGTCAAATATTCCCAAGCTGTGTCTGACGTCAAAGAAATTTTTTTTAAGAACACTTTACCGAGTCTATTGTTAAATGACCCCAAAAAGTTCTGGAAGACTGTTAATGTGAATGACGACGGCTTAATCTCTCTTAGCGATGAGTCTGGGGCGTTAATCTCTCCGGCAGAATATCCATCAGTGTTTAATAATGTTTTTTCAAATAGTTTTTCTGTAGGTGATGGAAATGTATTTTATGACGTTCCACGTTGTGAGTTTAGCCCAATGTTTCCAATTTCCATGGAGCCTACTGGAATTGTAAAGTTAATGATTCTTTGAAAGTATCATCGTCATGTGGAAGCGATAATATTAACTCAAAATTTCTAAGACAAACTAAAATGTACTCATCCTTTTTTTTGGCTAAACTTTTACAGCAATCTCTTGAATGTGGAACGCTCCCAATAGAATGGAAAACTGTACTCTCATATTTTTAATTACCTAGAATCAAATTCATTTTTCGCCCCTGCTCAACATGGTTTCCGTCGCTCATTTTCTTGTGAAACGCAGCTGCTTCACTTCACCCATTGTTTGCATGCTATACTGGACAAAAACCATGAGGCTGACTGTATTTTTCTCGATTTTTCTAAAGCATTCGACAAGGTGAATCATAAGTTACTAATGCTTAAACTTTCTTCATTAAACCTAGATCCTAATTTGTTAACCTGGCTGGACTGCTTTCTTACCAACCGCTCACAATATGTAACTCTAAATGGCATTAATTCATCCCTGACTAATGTGGTATCGGGCGTGCCCCAAGGTTCGGTTTTAGGTCCGCTTCTTTTTCTAATATTCATTAATGATTTACCAAGTTGTGTTTCTTCCTCCATGCATTTATACGCAGATGACTGTGTAATTTATCGGGAAGTTCATGATGATGATGATGAACGCATTTTGCAATCTGATTTAAATAATATTACTCTTTGGTGCAAAAAATGGCGTATGGAACTAAACCCTAACAAATGCAAACTAATGCGCGTTTCCCGGCAAGGCGCACGCCCTTCAGCATATACACTAACCGACATTCAACTTGAATCTGTAAACTCATACCGTTATCTGGGTGTTACTATATCGTCGACATTAACCTGGAAGCCTCATATCGATATAATAATCGCCAACGCTAACCGCATGTTAGGATACCTACGACGAAACTTCAGAACGGCCCCAGTTAACTTAAAACTTCTTCTTTATAACACTCTTGTACGGTTAAAATTGGAATACGCAGCCTCTATTTGGGATCCTAATCACGCTTTTCTGCATAACGCTCTCGAACTAGTTCAAAATAACGCCGTTCGTTTCATTCTGTCTAATTATAATCGAACAGCTAGCATATCATCAATGAAGTCCAGTTTGTTGTTACCCTCTTTGTCATTGCGCAGAAAGTTTTTTCGACTTTGCCTGTTTCATAAAGTGTATCATCATCAGTCGCTGCGAGACCATTTCTTTACATTGCCTAACTATTACTCTTCGCGTCTGGACCATCTGAATAAGGTTGGATTAACACGTTGCCAAACAAACACTTTTTTTATTCATTTATCCCGCATACATCAAACGACTGGAACCACCTTCCAGCAGATATCGCAACTATACCAGATTATTTTCTCTTTCGTCAATCTTTGTTTACTTTTCTGTTTAATGAGCCAACATGAGTCATTTTATTTTGTTAATTTTGCTCGTTACAGATATTGCTTACTGCTTTAGCCAATCGCAGTGTATTTTTGATGTTTGAATTTCTTGCCGATTGTTTTTTTTTGTCAGTTTGTTTTATTTTTGTTTCCTTTGACCCTCCCCTCTACAATGCCTCGGCGCTTGAGGGTATGTACAATAAATAAATAAATAAATAAAGGATTAACCATCCTGCTTGGAACGGTGCTACCGAGCCCTCTGAAGCCGCTACTGCACTGGCGCCAGTCTTGTAGGTGAATAGATGTCGCTCCCGTCGCCAGCGTGCCGAAGGGATGATCCAGGGCCAGGTGTCGCTAGGGTGCCGTGCGCTGGTTTGCGCGGTCTTCAATCCTCAGATACGCCGATGAGCCAGGAATCGCCGAAGAATTCACTTCCCGAAACCCGTGATATCTGATCTCCCTCGGGCTTGCAAAGTCATGGTGTCTTGTTCCATGCGGTGTCGTAGATGTTGGAAGCCACAACAAAATCTGCATGAACAGCCAGAAAGGATTAACCATCCTGCTTGGAACGGTGCTACCGAGCCCTCTGAAGCCGCTGCTGCACTGGCGCCAGTCTTGTAGGTGAATAGATGTCGCTCCCGTCGCCAGCGTGCCGAAGGGATGATCCAGGGACCAGGTGTCGCTCGGGTGCCGTGCGCTGGTTTGCGCGGTCTTCAATCCTCAGATAAGCCGATGAGCCAGGAATCGCCGAAGAATTCACTTCCCGAAAGCCGTGATATCCGATCTCCCTCGGGCTTGCAAAGTCATGATGTCTTGTTCCATGCGGCGTCATAGATGTTGGAAGCCACAACAAAATCTGCATGAACAGCTAGAAAGGATTAACCATCCTGCTTGGAACGGTGCTACCGAGCCCTCTCTCGGTCGGTCGGTCGGTCCGTCGGTGGGTCGCTGGGTCCGTGGGTTGGTGGGTTGGTCGGTCAGTCGGTCGGTCGGTCAGTTGGTGGGTCGATGGGTCGGTGGGTCGGTGGGTCGGTGGGTAGGTCGGTCGGTCAGTCATTCGGTCGGTTGGTCGGTTGGTCGGTCGGCCGGTCGGTCGGTTGGTGGGCCAGTGGGTCGGTCGGTCGGTCGGTTGGTCGGTGGGTCGCTGGGTCGGTGGGTTGGTGGGTTGGTGGGTCGGTGGTTCGGTCGGTCGGTCGGGCGGTTGGTGGGTCGGTGGGTCGGTGGGTCTGGGGGTCGGTGGGTCGGTCGGTCTGTTGGTGGGTCGGTGGGTCGGTCGGTCGGTCGGTTGGTCAGTGAGTCGGTAGGTCGGCGGGTCGGTTGGTCTGTCGGTCGGTCGGTCAGAGGGTCAGTCGGTTGGTCGGTCGGTCGGTCGGTCGGTTCGGTCGGTCAGTCGTCGGTCGGTTGGTCGGGCGGTCAGTCTGTCGGTCGGTCGGTCGGTCGGTTCGGTCGGTCGGTCGGTCGGTCGGTCGGTCAGTCGGTCGGTCGGGTCGGGCGGTCGGTGGTCGTCGGTCGGTCGGTCGGTCGGTCGGTCGGTCGGTCGGTCGATCAATCGGGCGGTCGGTCGGTCAGTTGGTCGGTTGGTCGGTCGGTCGTTCGTGTCGTGGTCGGTCGGTCGGTCGGTCGGGTTCGGTCTGTCGGTCGGTTCGGTTGGTGGGTCGGTGCGGTCACGATGGGTTGGAGGTTCGGTCGGGTCGGCGGTCGGTCGGTCGGTGGTGTGGTTGGTCGGTCGGTCGGGGTCGGTCGGTCAGTCCGGGCGGTCGGTCTGTCGGTGGGTTGGTGGGTCGGGCGGTTGGTCGGCGTGGGGTCCGGGTGGTCGGTCGGTCGGTGGTCGGTGGGTCGGTCGGTTCGGGGTAGGTCCGGTCGG
>JABSTQ010008761.1:0-47997 GCA_013358835.2 Ixodes persulcatus | reverse complement strand
CGTGTATGTGCTAAGTGACATCTGATTAGATTCAGCATACAAGCTAGGAATGGGCGATGTGCGGAAGGCACCTGTAGCGAGCCTTAAACCGAGATGATGCACAGGATCCAACATTTTGAGCGCAGAAGGTCTCGCTGAGTCGTAAACTATAGCACCATAGTCCAGACGTGACCGGATAAGGGAGTTGTATAGGCGTAGCAGACATATTCTATCAGATCCCCATGACTTGTGCGCTAAGACTTTAAGAATATTGGCTGATTTAAGGCACTGCTTTTTCAGGCCCTTCAGGTGGGAAACGAAGTTTAACTTTTTATCAAACGTTATGCCCAAAAATTTATGCTCTGTTTTTACACTAATAGGAACCCTGTTTAAAGTCAGTTCCGGATCTAGAAACAGCCCCCGACGCAGAGAAAATGGCACACAGATAGTCTTCTCAGGCGAAAACTTAAACCCATTTTCGTCAGCCCACTTACTAATTTTGTTGATGGTAAGCTGCAGTTGCCGCTCACAGCTAGACAAATTACAAGAAGAAACCGAAATGTGAATATCATCCACGTAGAGGGAGTATGAAACGGAAGGTGGAATTACCTTTGACAACGAGTTAATCTTTACAGCAAACAAGGTGACACTCAATACACCTCCTTGAGGAACACCGTTTTCTTGGACGTACTGGTCGGATAGTGTGGTGCCAAGTCGAACTTGAAAGGAGCGACCTGTGAGAAAACTGCTTATACATCGCAACATGCGACCACGTACACCAGAGGCATACAAATCCTGAAGGATACCATACCGCCATGTCGTATCATATGCTTTCTCCAAGTCGAAGAAAACAGAAACACAATGTTGCCTATTTACGAAAGCTTCACGTATAGTTGTTTCCAGACGGACTAAGTGGTCCAAAGTAGACCGCCCTTCTCGAAAGCCACATTGGTTATTAGCAAAGAAGTGGCTATGCTCCAAAATGTATATTAACCGCCTATTAATAAGGCGTTCAAAGGTTTTGCCAAGGCAACTCGTTAACGCAATTGGACGATAACTACGTGGGTCCGAAGGGTCCTTCCCAGCTTTCAGCAAAGGAATTACATGCGCCTGTTTCCAGATTTGAGGAAAGTAAGCTGCTTCCCACAGATAGTTGAAAAAACCTAGTAGTGTGTTCAGTGATTCTGGAGACAAATGACGGAGCATTTCATAGTGGATCCCATCAGGGCCCGGAGCCGACTTTTTCTTGGAGCCCAGAGCTACCTCTAGTTCTTGCATTGTGAAAGGAGTGTTGTATGGCTCAGAGCTACAACCGGACATGGGTATACGGTGACCCTCAGCACTTGCTTTAAAACGTTTAAATTCCGTCCGATAATTTCGGGAGCTAGAAACATTCTCGAAGTGCTCTCCAAGCACATTAGCAACATCTTTCAGCGAATTAGCAGGGGAACTAAATAGAGGAATAACAAAGCAACGGTAATCCCCTTTGATTTTTTTGTATCTATCCCAAACTTCCTTCTCCGAGACAAAACTATTTAGGGAGGAAATGTACTTGGTCCAGGACTTCCATTTAGCTTTTCTCCTAGTCCATCGGGCCTTTGCTCTTAGTCTTTTAAATTCTATCCTATTGGTAGAAGTAGGGTACCTTCGAAAGGTATCCCATGCCCTATGCTGCTTTTTCCTTGTGGTGGCACAGTCTTCATTCCACCAAGGCCTGCACCTCTTGGGTAAATTTTCAGAGGTGCGAGGAATGGCGTCTTGGGCGGCACTTATGATTTGCTCCGTAACATACACTGTCGCTTCTTCGGGTGACAAATTTGCTAGAACTGACGGGTCAAGCACTGCATCAAGTTTAAACAGTGCCCAGTCGGCTTTGTCCAGTTTCCACCTAGGGGTTCGTTTTAAAATAGTCGGCAGAGGAACGAGGCTTTCAATTACAATTGGGAAATGATCACTCCCGAAAGGGTTGTTTAAAACCTTCCAAGAAAAACAGGGAAGTAATGATGGTGATGAAATGGAGAGGTCGATGGATGTGAAGCAATTATGAGTGGAACTATAAAATGTTGGTTCTTTCTTATTTAAAAGACATACGTCTGAGGACAGTAAAAAACTTTCTACAACAGCGCCACGAGAGTCAAGGCGCTTACTGCCCCACAAGGGACTGTGAGCATTAAAATCGCCACATATTAAAAAAGGCGTTGGGAGTTGCTGAACCAATCCTTGGAGTTCATGAAGATGCAGTTGACGATGAGGTGGTAAATACAAGGACACAACCGTAATGAGACGATCTGCAAGAACACGTACCGCAACTGCTTCTAGTGATGTACGCAAAGGAACTTCCACACACGCTATGCCACTCCGTACAACAATGGCAACACCACCAGAAGAGTGGTCTGAATCCCGATCCTTTCTAAAAACGCGGTGACGATTAAAAACATTTGTATGGGTGCTGTTAAGATATGTCTCCTGCAAGCACACAGCAATGGGCTGTAGCTCATCCAGAAAGAAATGAATGTCGTCAACATTTTGCAGGAGACTTCTACAGTTCCACTGTATAAAACTATATGTGTTCATGTTAAAAATGGTTTAAAGTAACAACAAAACAAAAAAAAGGAAACCTGCCCTAGGTGCCCTGGGGCGGTTTGGGTGGGGTTACTCGCGGATTGAGCTTTTTCTGTGATGACTTTTTAAGCCTGGCGTCATCAGGTGGGACCGAACGAGGGGGAGGAAGTTCACCGAGTTCCATCCGCTCCTCCTCAGGCTGAACGGCTGAGGGAGCAGCTGGTACGGGCACGTCCTTAGATGTCGAGGCTTCTCCCGAAGCCTTAAAACGAAACACACCCTCCTTCTTCCTGGGAGGGGTCCGAGTAACCAAGGCAGGCACATCGTTCGATGGCCCGTCCTTTGGAATGGAGGAGGCACCAGTGCCTTCTCCCTGGGGCTGGTGTTGCCGCCTCTCCTCTTGTCTCCCCTCCATTAGCACGGAGGCATCCCTTGCCTCTGCACCATCTGGAGGCCCCTGTGGTTTCTTTTGTTCCAACGACAAACGGAGTCGTGGAGCGAATCTTTGTGAGGCAGGGGGAGGTGGTGGAATTACCAGGTCATTAGGAGAGACCTGGGTTCCTACCGAAGACTTTGATGGCACACCCCCTGCACGTGCCACCAAAGAGTAAGGACCCTTCTGCAGGAAGGAGAATCGCTTCCTGGCTTCGGGGAACGAAATGTTCTCTTTTACTTTGAGTGTTATAATTTCTTTTTCTTCCTTCCATTTCTTGCAAGATCGGGAATAAGCAGGGTGAGGTTCAGAGCAGTTGATGCAGCAAGGTGGATTCGAGCAATTCTCTGCAGGGTGATCATTTTTGCCACACTTGGCACATGTTGTCTTTCCACGGCAGCTCTGGGCGCTATGGCCATACCTCTGGCAGTGGAAGCAACGCTGAGGGTTTGGTACATACGGCCATACTTTACAGTTTAGATACCCGGCTTTAACCGATTCTGGGAGTGCTCTCAGCTCGAAAGTCAGAATTACATGCTTTGTCTTAATCTCTTGGCCGTCCCGGCGAAAAGAAATTCGTTTTGCGGCAATAACTCCTTGGTCATGAAGGCCATCAACAATTTCATCTTCGGGGGATTCTAGAAGGTCATCTTCTGATATTACGCCTTTAATAGTGTTCAACGTCCGGTGAGGTGATACAGTAACCCTGTAGTCAGAAACCAAGTTGAGTGCTAGCAGGTCTGAGCTTTGCTGACAGGTTACAACTTCAATTAGGAGATCTCCGGATGGCATTTTTTTCGCTTTAAAATTCTTTCCAATCACAGATTCAAGGGTTTTTGAAACAAGGAAAGGGGATAGCTTGGATAAGGGTTTTTCCGTTTCCGAGTGCATGACGAGAAATCGAGGGAACTTCTCCACGGGTGCAAATGCTTCTCTAACGTGTACTTCGGTCCGGACCCTTTTCAGGGCCCGATCAGGTTTTTGGTTTAGTTTAGAACCCATAAGAAATGGGAAGGTGTTCGGCATCTGTAGCGCACCACCCACCACGGAGCCCAACATGGGGATAGGTAATGCGCCATAGCAATAAAGGTTTTGCTGACGACATTACGCTATCAGTGCTGCCAAGACACTATAACCTAGTGTGGGTCCAGACAAGGGGTCTATCGCCACCCAAGGTTAGCCCTTGCCGCCAAAGATGGTGAATATGAATGAAGGAAGAGTAGAGAAAAGAGAAAGATAGGAGGGGATAGTAGAAGATATGGCGACTGACTGAATCATCCTGGTCGGGCCAAGCCAGGACACCCGTCTACGGGAAGCGGGGGCCAAAGTGGTGTGTTGCCTCACCCGGGGGGCCCCGAAGGGTCCAAACCTACCCCGGGATCGGCTCAACCACCAGGATGCCCTTTTCCCCGGACACGGGAAAGCCACGCACAGCCAGACGTGGGTGGGTCTTAGCCACTTTTTACTCAGGGTTGTGGTGTCGCCAATGTGGCTGGGGTCCGTGGTGACGCTACTCACCAAGCACCTAGCACCTAAGGTGCAGGCGCCCCCTGCGGGGCTCGGGGTCCGTGGAGACGCCACTCTCCAAACACCTGCTTTCACAGGTGCCCCCTGCGGGGCATTGCATGACAAAGCTTTCCAATAAACTTCTTGCCCCACCAGCCTGGGCACTGTTCACACTCTATGAAGGTCTCCGAGGTGAGACACTAGTTCCATGCCACTAAATTGCACGGCCCCGCGGTGAACAAATCACCCTGTATCCTTGCTGACATCTTCAAGGTCACCAGTCTCGAGGTCCAGGTATCTGCACATAATCAATAATTGCTGTAGCAAGAGGTCACAGAATCCACCAGCGGGTGCTACATTTTCTTACAATGGTCAGTGAGGGGAATTACACAGGATTTTGACCTTCCCGTTCCAATGGTTCCAGCTCTATTCAATCACTTATACTTCACTGGGTCCAGTACAGATAGCTTCATTGTTTAACACAAAGATCACGGTGAGGTTAAAAAGCTTTTTGTTACAAGGGCAGCCAAATGAAAACCTAAAAAAAATGTTTCTCTCGATTTTGCCTCTAAAAACATTCTCCCCAGATGAGCAATGTTCATCACTCTTTACCTGCTGCTCACCTGTCACACTTTGGCATTTTCAACTGATTGAAGGTGCTTCCCTTTTTGAGGGCTAGGAGAATTAACTTATGATGAGCGTTCAGGAAGAAAAAGACTCAGGTGGCAGGCACCAAAACGGCAATACCCCTGGGTGGCTCAAAAGGCTCTTTCAAAACAATGTACTATAGGTAGAGTTCCATGTTTTCAGTACGACGGTAAACACCGAGAAGCAACCTTTAAAAAGTGTTTCAAAATCGGTTAAAAAAAAGAAGAAATTGACAGTGATGTGATTGGCCTAAGCCATTTTGGCGCACGTTTTGGAGCAACCAAAGCAGTGTTTTGGAGCAACAAATATGGCCTTTGGAGCAACCAAAACAGTGTTTTGGAGCAGCAAAAGCGGATTTTGGTGCAGTCAATACAGTGTTTCGGAGCAGTAAAAGTGGATTTTGGAGCAGATATTCTTAAGAAAATAAAAATTTTCGTTTCAAATGCTGTTCAAACGAAGGGCACTTTGTGTTGTGTTCTGATGTGACGTGTTGTGACGGAACTCGCTGCTTCTGTTTTTACTGCTCAGATATCCCAGAAGTGTACAGTGCTGTAGGCATTGCCAAGCAATTTCGAAAAACCGCTTGCCACCGTTTTACTCGTTCCCGACGTGTCAGATTTTCGTCAAAAGTAAGCAAACGTAAAACAACGAATTGCAAGCGTCCCAGCTGGTGCCTCAGTCACGCAATCATGTTCGCATGCACGTAGGGTGACCACCCGTCCCGCGACTCGCGGGACTGTCCCGCATAGAGAGCTCGTGTCCCGCGTCCCGCGAAAAATTCAGAAATCTTCAAAATGTCCCGCATTTCACACTGTCGTAAAATTCACTCAGCAACTCCTAGTGCTGCCGAACAACAGGGCACGAGGGAACGCGGAGGTTGCTGGTAATCGTGTGAATCGAAATGGTACGCCATTTTCTATCAAACCATTGTGGGAAGCGACCGGCGTTCTTGCAGGAGGCCCGACGCGCATGCGCCGTTGTGCCTCTCCCTTTGGTGGCAAAATATTGTAAGAAAAATTGCTCGCCAAGTTTAAAAGTAAAATATTGTAATTATTTTTTTAATTGCTGTGCGAAAGGGTTGCTGTGGACTTTTTTTTAGTGAAGACTGCCACATTTGCATTTGTCGAAAAAGAACATAACGTTAAAAATTTGTGTATGACCATGTTGATAAAAGTAAGCGTAGACAGGAAACAAAAACCCGAAAAAGATTTACTGTTTCTTATTTCCATTTGATGCATTGAGTTCTGATACAGTCGATTGTTCTGTTTTCAACGTCGACACATTTAATAACATGTTTGGCATTGTTAAGAATGGAACCTTCGGCAACCTTTTTCGAGTTTCAACGCTGCGGAAACGAGTCCCGAAACGAGTCCCGACGTGTTCTGGACTGTCGCCCACCTGTCGAAGTCTGCCCGAAACGAGTCCCGACGTGTTCAAGACCGTCGCCCAGCTGTCGTGGTCTGCCCGAAACGAGTCTCAACGCGTCCGTGACGTCAACGGGACGTGTGTGTGTGTGCGTGTGGGTTCGTGCGCTCCGGAAGGGCAGAGAGGCCTGGCCTAACTGCGGAGAACCATGGCTATGACGCATTTCTGGCTACGACGCGGCGGGCTTTGCTGCAACGCACTTGGCGGTCGCACCTGCTGTCCTGGCGGAGAGTGAGGGAGAAAACGGACTCCTATATAAGGCGGGGCGTGAGGCTGCTGAGTTTTTCTCTTGGATTTGACGACTGTATCGCAACCATGTAATTAAACCGTTCGTTACGTTACCAATTCTCCCACCTCCACTGGACCCCTGGGTTCTTCACTTCGGGGAATGGTCGTCGTCACGAGCCAGGAAGCTTCCGGACGTGCGGCCTAAGCCCCGCCTCGAACAGCATTAAATAAAATATATCACTGGGAGTGGAAATTATTTGAGTTTAATTGCTGCAATTCAATTAGCAGGTGTGTAAACGGTACAGGATAACAAATGTGTTAACAGAGCCTCGTTTTGTTGAGTGTGTGTAAATAAATTTTTTCTATCCCCCCCTCCCCCCCTCCCCCGCCCCACGTGTCCCGCATTTCGCTAGCAGGAAGGGGGTCACCCTACATGCACGTGAGGCCAACTTCGGCAGGCTTGCTGTTGGGCATGCTTCGTCGCGCGAGCGCAGACAACGGCTGTTTGATCGAAACCGAAACCATGCCCCTCAGCTCCGTCGTAACTTATTCCCAAAATTGTACACAAAATGTAACTTTCGAGCATGCGACAAAAACAGTCCAGTGGCGCGTGCTTGCCAGGCCGGCAAACAAGGTACAAGTTAAACACACAAAAAATGAAGAACCTGAGTGCATCGATGCAAGACATTGTGAGCCAGCCTCAAAAAGTTCTTGGAGCGCTTTGTGCAACGACTGAACTCGAGACAAACAAGCACGCTGTGCGGGTTCAGCGTGCAGACGTTTCCTTCGTTGCTTTAGCTCACTTCTCCTCACCAACTTTCTTTCACGGCAGTTTTTTCACGTACCGAGGTTCCTCTCGAAAGAAGGCCCACCGAGAGGAATCTAGATAATCAATACTTTGACAGAGCAGTCTTTGAATTAAAGATGGATTTTGTAGTAACGTATGATTTAAACAAGAACAGGAATGTTGATGAACATGTGGTGGTACTTAGTTTCATTTTAGAAAGTACCATATCTGCAGTGATGTGGGACGGCGACATTCGACGTCGGGCGACCACGGTGACTGAAAGGCAGTGACCAAATATAGTTTTCCCACGGCCGTTGCTTCAGCTCACAAAGTAACTCCTGCCGCGCAAAAACGTGGTTTCGTTTCACAACATGACGGCATGGCTGGTACCCGGCACGCTACCGTCGGAGCGTCTGCACACATCTGCGTCTATCGCTGAAAATATAAAAAAAGAGACGAGAGACGAGACCCACAAGACGAGAGCGCGAAACACGAGACGCCGGGAAAACCATGCAAGACCGGGTGGACAATTGATGCACGGTACTTTTTGTCAGGCGGCCGCTTGCGCCACATAACACATGCCTGCTCGATTACAGTATACTCGGTTTAGTTTCGGTTTTGAAAGGCGACCTAAATTGGTCCTTTGGCGCAGGCTTGGCGCAGATTACCCATATTTTGGCAAAATCTAGCAGGATGTAGCAGGGTTAGCCCCTTGGCGCAATTGGCGCAGCAATCACATCACTGCAATTAGTTTTCTTTGAACAAGAAAAATACTGGTTGTACAGCAAAGAACCTGTTTCGACATCTTTATTTTGTGTTTCCTTGAACACAAACTACACTAACTGTTTGCAAGGCTGCTTCCTCCTTTGGAAAGTGTTTCTACATGTGCCATTTTGCACTAAATGGGTCTTCTAGAAACGCCATAGATATGCAGTTACTCCTACCACATAAGCCCTGAGAAACCCTGCATGCATGCATTCCGACCAACAGCAAAAATAGACAACGAATGACATCAAATCTGTGAGAGAAAAAGAATGAACAGCAAACCCCCCGCCTGTCGGATTTGAAGAACATGAAACTTGGCTTTCAAGAACATTGCTTTAAAAGTTACAGTTACCCAATAAAAAAGTAAGTGTTACAGTTACAAGTTACCGCTAATAAACAGTAAAGCATTACAGTTCAAAGCTACCGGGAAAAGTAACAACTGACCGGTAATGCATTACTAGTAACTATACTCCATTTCGCAATAAGATGGACCGCAGCTGACGCAAGAAGCCATCCCAGCCAATCGCGCCCGGCCAGAGTGTTACGTGACATTGCGCATTGCCGCGCCACACCGGAAGGTCACCCAACACTCTCACAGCGGAGTACTGGTTGTGCTGGCTCGTAGCGTCCGCTGCGGTCCACCAGAAGGTAAAACGGAGTATAGCTACTGCCGAAGACTGGGTGGGACAGTTAAAACAAATTCTGTAACATTTTTTTGGAGCAGCTCAGGAGCAGAACATGCACATTTTGGAGCAGCTTAAGAGAAGAAAAATCTACATTTTAAAACAACCTATAGGGACAAAAAAAAAACTATTGGAGCTGTGAAATATAGTAAAACATGCGCCGCTGCAGAAACTGTTATATACAAAAAAAGAAATTGAAAAAAAAAAAAAGTTCTGGGGGTATTTTGGTGCAGTTTGGGGCAATTTTGAATGATTTCAGATAGGATTGACCAACGGATGGCTGTCAACATTTTAAAGTCAACTGACATTTTTAGATGTGATTGCCTAATGTTCGGTATAAATAAACACGTGTATTTTTCATTAGAAAAAAAAAATCTGGGGGTACAAAAAATTGTAATTACATAAAGGTAGACAGTCGCATTCACGCGCACTATTGGAGCAGGCATCTTTGAAATTAAATAACTAAAACAATAACATTAGGAGAAGACTAATACTTTTTTGAAACAATCAATCAGAAACGAAGAAAATTATTTCTTAAAGAGGCAGTGCAATGCTTTTAAAATTGAAAGAATTGGCAGTTTGCATTTTTTATATTACTTATGCAAGCCCAAGTGACCAAAAACTCGTCACCTTTCCCCAAAAAACTGCTATTCTGCTGCGTAATCGCAAAGCAAAAAACGAATTATTTGCCGATCTGCAGCCGCCTGTAGGGGTTACGGGAACTAAAATGACGGCGTCTCTGGGGGATGTGCGGAAGTAAAAAAACTGTCCCCCTCCGCTTCTACACTCGCCGTCAGCTCCGTGGCGAACCGTCCTCTGTGTCGATAGCTCGCCGCGACCTTCGACGAGGCTAATCCTTTAAAAGTCGATAATCGCGGAGGAAGCGGCGGGGGTCTCTGAAGAGAGGACCCAAGGGGGAACTACGTGAACCCCCAGAGTATGTCACTCGAAAGTCGACGTGGAGAGTTGAGAGGCACTTTGACCTTCGATTTGTTTCATTTTTTTTTAAATAAGAACTAGCACTCGCAAGAAAATACGGTTTTCTATGTTTCGTTTCATAGGTGACGCAGATTAATTTCCGCAGTTAATTGGCCAAAGTCTGAAAATTGTTGCATAGCCCCTTTAAAGGGATACTGAACCGAAATTTGGATTTGGCAAAATAAGGCCGCAGAAGCGTTGAACGGGACGCTACGAACTCCGAAACATCAGTCATACATCGATATCTCAAACGGATGGCCGTACTTTTGGAAAAGAAGGGCGCGATGAAGCGAGGCCTTTGACGTCACTGTCCTCCGGGAGAATTTGAGAATGAGGGGAAGCGGCCTCGCTTCTCTCCTCCTCGCTTCGGTTCACCAGCTCGAGGGGATGAAGCGAGGAGGAGAGGGAATGGGAATCGTGACGTGCCCTGTCTCGTCGGCCTCGTCGGCCGTGTTCAATCGCAAACTTCTTTTCCAAAAATATGGCGATCCGTTGGAGATATCGCTGTAGGAGTGATGTTTTGGGGTTTTGCAGCGTTCCGCCTTTCTATCCAGCCCTGTTTTGTGAGCTCGAAATTTCAGTTCAGTATCCCTTTAAGGTACAGGCTCCCCAATTTGGCAGCAAATCGATCGAGCAGGCCTGTTTAGCATTTGTTTGGAACAAAAAGTGTTTTGTGACAAATTAATATTATTAAACTTTCCAAGTAACATGTACCCTTAGATTGTTTCTAAAAATGAAAAGTCTTCTCCTAATGCTCTCGTTTTAGTTTTTTAATTTCAAAGGTGCCTGGTCCGATAGAGTGCATGAATGCGACTGTCCGCCTCTACGTAAATGATTTTTTGTGACCCCCGATTTGTTTTCGTTCATTTATTTGCAACTCCAGCCCACCGCTCGCCCTCTCGCGTACGAAGAGAGAACCAGAGGAACGGAGACAGCGGCGGCGCGGAAACGGTGGCAGGGACTGTCGGCCTTCATGCGTGAAGCCGTTTTAACGAAAAAAGTGAGCATTTTAAAGTAGGAATTCTTGTGTTCCGCCTCGCAAAAGCATTGCACGAAGGACCGCGATGTCTAATTTCATCAGGGACGTTTCGTACATCGCATACACTGCGGATTTCTGGTCTTGTGCATGGCCGCCAGCTCAATCTGTGCTCAACATGACAGCAAACGCTCCCGCTAGTAGTGTAGAGCTCTAGCGTACGGTCTACGAAAAGTCTATTCTTTTCCCTAAGTAGGAGAAAACTGGGCGCACAATGGTATGTCAAGCAATACACATCGGAAATGGGTTCGTGTTTTAAGGCTGTTTTAAGGCTATTTCAAGCCTTTTCGAAAGACAGAATAGGCATACTTGCTTTCAAGTATTTACAAAGGAAAGAAAGAAATGCTCGAAGAATTTTAGGCTCGTCTGTGTTAGCCACCTGTTTGTGACGAGAGCCAATGTTATTAGATTAGCTCGGCTAAGGAACTGCTCATAGATGCTGCATGCACGAGCAGTGCCCCCCCCCCCCCCCCTCACCACGACTTGCCTCCCATGTGCTGTGGGAACTGCAGTGTATTCTATGGAATACATACGTTTTGAAGCACAGCGTCTAGATGGCGTTCAGCCGCACTCTATGGAGCACACAGTTCGTAAACAAAAATCCAGTTGCCACTTCAAACAACAGGAGGCGGACTGAAGCAAAAGTTCCCCCTTCCACGAGAGTTCCACAACTGAGGTAATCTGGTAACGTTGACAAGAGCTTAGAACGGGCAGTTTTGCCAAGAGGGACAGCAACGTTGCAAATAGGTACAAAAAATGTCTGGTATATTAAAATATTTATTTTTGATAGAGCAATAAATAAAACCCCTAAACATGCCGATTATGTTAATAGGCAGTTTTAGCAAAGCGTTACCGCAGGCTACCGTGAGCACGGCAACGCTCTAGGTGTGCGCTGAAAATTGTGCTTCAAAGGCGCAGCGCGAGCTTCCGGTTGTAATGCTACGCCGCACAATAGCCTGCGGTAACAAACTTCCTATCAATAACCATACAGCAGTTTGATCACGTGTTGCAATACACTAACACCGAGACTGTGAGCAGTGAGTTACGAGCCTGTGACACGAAGACATCAATACTGTGAACGCTGCTCTTCCGGAGCTTGACGGTCACCGTGCTCGGCTCACGTTTTAGAGCACTAATGGCCAGGCAAAGCGCGAACACGATATCTTCGTCACCCTCAAAAATATGTTGCCACAAACGGGGACGTGGTTGGTGCCTAAAACGCGCTCGCATACCACAAAGCTTCGCAAGTTGAGGTTTCTGCAACATTTAAATATCAGCATGCTCGTTTTTCTACCGTGCATCAACATCTCCGTCACCGGTAATATGATCCTGCCTTAACCGCTTCCCATTTCTAGACAAATCATTTTTAGCGCACTGACCAGCATGAGCGAGCAGGCGCACGTGAAATCCTGGAGAATCTATCTCCCTCTCTTCCGCCATCTTGGAACTACTGCCCCGCCACCTATAGGGCATTGGAGTTGCAAATACGGGGCATTAGGCAATGACATATAAAAATATCAATTGAATTGAAAATGTCGACCAGCCACCCCTTGGTCGATCTTATCTAAAATCACCTTTAATGTTTTTGGCGCAACCAGGCGCACAATATTCCGTGTGTATCAAAATGGCACAATTGACGTAGCTCAAGTATCTTTGAATTCAGCCACAGCCGGCATGTGTAAGAGGGGACATAGGCCTAAATTAAAATTTTTTTTAAAAAAAATTCATTTTTCAATTTTGAGGTTTTCATTTTTAGAAACTAATTACACACCCTTACACTAAATTTGATAACCATTTGCCAAATAGTTATGTTGATATAAAATATTTTCAACACATTTTGAGGCAGTAACAAAGTAAAGGAGTTCAATGTTAATCCATTTTTTTCAGTTCCACTTTTTGCTGCAAATTTCATACGAAGGAATCTTTTGTTCGGAGGTAAAAATATTCTGATACCACAATCAAGATGTTTCTGAACTGAAATTTACTGGGGAATCGGGCTATCTACTTTATTTTGTTTTAAGTTGAAGTCCTCATTGAGGAAAATCAATGTTTTCAAGCATTGACATAGGACAGATATGCATTTCATATTTTGAGGTAATGACACTTCCTGAAATATTTACATTAGAGTTATAAAAGCTAGATAGCCCGAAGTCCCACATCCCCCACATTATATTCAAGCAGTCAAAATGGTTCTTAATAGGTTCATTCACATATCATAGATTTCTTAAGAGTGACACATCTTCTTATGCAGATAGGTAAAATTGTCCTAGAGAGCTGAAAGTTTGCACAGTACACCTACACCTGATGTTGAATCTCCTCTGCAAATTTCATTCCGATCACTTCAATAGTTCAGAAGTTCAATCTCTAGCCAGTGTCCCCCCTTAAGTTCTGTAGAAATCTTCATCACATAAATTACAAATTGGCGGAGTGTATACACCGACGTGCAGTTTACCAACTTGGCGCTTTACCCGCACATGCTCAGAAGGTATCTGAACAGAAGCAGCCGAGCTCAGTGTTTTTGCCATTGCAGTTGGTGAGGCTGCATAAGGTGCGTGAACTTCATTTGCTGTGGCATTTGGTGCCAACGAACCTTGTATGTGATGCTCGACAATTTGGGCTAGCTACCAGACCTTGAACGTCAGCGGTACAGACAAACTGCGTTGATGGCGTTGCACAAGCAGACTGCGTTGATAGCGTTGCTTTCGACAATCCTAATTGGCGCTTCGACAAAAAGTTGGTGCCACTAAAGTCGATGGCTCATGTCATTGTTTATGTGTCGATTTCAACAAGCTAGTTTACAGCCGGCACGATTCAGTCATACAAGTCTCTTGATCCTGAAAATCTACAGCGCGAGTATGAATGCGGAATAACCCTTTGAAGGAACCGCATAAATTGCTATCTTGACCTATCGTGCTACTGATTTACTACAGAAGTGATCTAGATGGTGCATTAATTATATAAAAGTATGAGCCCCCTCACTTAAAGGGGCACTGAAGTCGATTCTGAGATCGTCCTTTTGTGGTGACAACTCAATCTAGACGCTCTAAGCATCTCAACAAACCCGAAATCGCGATCGTGCATAGCTTATTTACTCGTTAAAAGCGTGTTCAAAGATCGCGACACGCTTTTTTTGGGAAGAATTTTCTTCAGAGTGAAAAAGTCGACGAAGGGCACTTGTCGGCGAGCTGCAAGCGATGGCTTTGCCCGCGGAGAAAAAGGGCAGTCTTATCCGAATGTGTACCTATCAGGCTCTCTTCGAAACAAGTTATAATAAAATCATTCAGAATCTGCGCGTATTGTTGGGCTTTCATTGTAGTCCACGAGAAAAAAGTCCGCAGGTTTTTCTCCTGTCCCGAGATGGATAGGCAGTTTTGTAATATAGGACTTTGTGTATGCAGAATTCGACACCTTTTAAACAATATAAGATCAAAAACGACCTTCTCCAAAAATGACTTCAGTGCCTCTTTAAGGAAACAACACTTTTTATGGGTGAATTCCCGCTCCTTTTCGCGCCATATCATCAACAGCATTTTGGGCCACCGTGGCGTTTATTACGACTGAAAAATGGAGAGAATGGGAAGGAAGTAAACTTGGCTTATGTATTATCTGCTTTCCTTTGTCAAAATAGACAGTGGCCTAAAATGTTTTTTTTTTCTTCTTTTTTTACTAAGGTGAGCTCTGCTCAATAATATAGCTAAAAATGGCCCATGTCATTGAAAAGAAATGGTTCAAGTGCAGGCAAGCTGGTGGTTGAAACCTGGTACTGTATTCAAAAAAGGAAAAAAATTAGGAGATAGAGAAAACTGGACAGGCAACATCTCAATTTTATTCCACCTGTGTGCTAAATTACATCGGTGTACTTTAAAGGGGCACTGACACACCAAAATCATATTTCTTTTATTATCCGAAACGATTGAAAACGATGCCGGGACATTACCCTCAAAATTTAAAACTTTAAAATTCAGTATTTGTGAATTAAAAAAACAATTTCCGAATGCCGAATTTGAAGTTCCCGCGCGATCCGCGCCAGTGCAGTGAGTCAAATTTTGCGGTCTCCTGCGACTCGACTTTCTTTCGGACCTCCGCTCCACGCTATGAAGCAAAGCGCCGTTGCCACGGCGACCCCAAGCGAGGAGAAGGTGAGGGATAGAAGGGCGCTGGCGGGAAAAAACTGGTTTTTCCCCGACTCGCCAACGAGCGCCGCCAAGTTTTCCGATGGAGGGTACAAATCTAGGAAGCAACATCACACCGAACTCCGATTTTTGGTATTTCAAAAAGAGGGGCCGTAGTGCGTTCGCAATTGCGTTAAGAAACATGTTTTACGATTGCCGTTATTAAATGTTATAGAAATATCACCTACAAAGCTTCTAAATTTCCTGATTTTTGACGTCACCGATCAAAAGAAGCGAGGAGGTGAGCGGCAGGAAATATAAACGGCATAACTAAAAAGGCGCGCGCAAGAAATTATTTTTTCGCGATGCGATTTTTTTTTGCGTGTCTATGACTACAACTTGCATCGTTTTAGACAATAAAAAAAAATACGACCTTTGGGTTGTCAGTGCCCCTTTAACCGTTTAACCACCAGGTCCGAGCTGTGCTCGTCATTAGAGTTTGTACAAATATCACCAATGACGAGTCGCACTCGTCCACCCTCATGCTGTGCCGCTCTTTGCGCCAAAGACAAGTTACGGTGAAAAATTGGTTTTGGTTTCTATTTTTAACACAAGGAGGCGGTAGAAGTCCAGAAAAAAAAAAAAAACGCGTTTTGCACATTTGCAATGAGTTTAGCCTGACAACGGTGATTTAAAAATGGCGGCATGCATAAGGAATGCTGATGGCGATGATGTCTCCAGAAAAAGAGCAGTTTCTTGCACCAGCGATGCTGAAGACCTCGAATTTGTCTCTCAAAGTTAGTCTCACATTGCTTTTGAAGACAAGACATCATGATAGACAACGACGAGAGCGGCCATGATAATGTGCTTCTGAAGACTTCAGATTAAGTAGGTTGACTCCTTTCACGGGAGGTAGAAAAGGTTGCGGGTAAATGCATAGATATCTTGCCTGTGAATGTCAAGAAGGTGGTGTTTATAGTATTCCTTTGGCATGTGGGTTTTCATAGGTCAAACTGGATGTTATGTTAATGAGCGAATCATGGAGCACAAAAGGTGTGTCCTCCTGCAGTCCCCAAGTTCAGAAACTGTAGAACATTTACAAGTTTGCAACAATTGTCCACCACGGTGATAAGCCGAGAGCGAGATCAGTTTAAACGCATAGTAAAAGAAACTCTTAGTATTGTCTCGTTGATAGTGATTGACAAGCAAGTACAAACTTCTTTGCAAATGTTTTTTGTTTTTTTTTTGTCAGTTCGTTGACTTTGGCATGTGCGAAAGCGTCGAGGGCATTTTTTCATTTGTTTGCCCTTGCTGGCAGTCTGGGGGTGTGACTTGGTGCGATTGTTCTTGGCGTTGACTGCGGTGTACCCGTATAGAAGGGTGTGGGTTTAGAATAAACCTTCAGCGGTGTTCGAGACGTGTGTGTGTCGTCCTCGTTTTCATGTCCTTTTCCCTTCCGGTGTTTTAGGTTTTCGTTATGTCTGCAATTGACCAGATTGCCTGTACTTTCACTCTCCTCTCAGTTATCTCTTTCAGGGGTGAGACTGGTGAAACAAGTTTTGGAGCAATTTTTGGAGCAGACAAATCTGGATTTTGGAGCAGCTTAGGAGCACAAAATTATTGTTTTGGAGCAGCAGTTTTATACATTTTGGAGCAACTTCGAAGCACAAGTCAGCAGATTAGGAGCAGAAAATGTTAGAGCAGCTTATCAGAAATTTAAATCATAAAAAATCTGATATAAATAACATAAATCAGATTTTCCTTTTTTAATTGTTATTTCTGTCCACCCTGGTTCCAATAAGTCATCAGCGCCGATACGTACCGAGATAAAATATAAAACAAAAAAAAAATGGAAAAGGCAAACACGAGTTCTATGCGCACATAGATTAGGACAGGAAACACAGGCTTGCTGCAAAGTCAGGTGGGCAACAGGTATCTCAAGCTTATATGAATTGGTGCCAAAATGCAATTGTAGTTCAAAACTTTCTAAAGCGGTGATTCTAGAGCATGAACAGGGAAGCACGGTTTATAACCTGACATCGATCGGACGCTCGTAGAAAGCATGTGCAGATAGAAAAAACTGCCCACAAAAGTGAGTCACAAGGTAAATAGTGAATTGGTAGAAAAACTGAGCGCCACATGCACGCTAAATACGGGTGTGTGACCGATTCATTCGATTGCTCACGCACTGGAAGCACGTGTGTGATAACCGAAAGTACTCACGGCGACGGCGCCATCCATTTTGACGACATTATGGACACGAATGAACAATTACGCAATGGAGGCGCTCAATAGCACTTTGACAAAAAGGGTTACTCTCAAAACGAAAGAAATACTTAGGTTTGCTCATCATGATAACCTGTGTGCCATACCTCCCACAGCCAGACAGCGAGACCACGTGGCAGCGCCCCATTAGCATGCAGTCATAAATGACAGCGGAAAGTAGTAGGAAAATCGAGAAAAGACCATGTATCATAGGTATAGAAGAGTACTACAGCTGAACTCTTCGAATCTGGCGGTTGCTTGCGCCACCCTGTACCCGTGCCGTGTACTTTACTACAACGAGATTGAATGTTGCCAACCAAGCTCTCGTTTCCCGCTAAATCTAGCGTCGCCGCAAACCTTTTTTTTAGTTTTTGAGTTACTTCGGCGTAGTTTGGCGCAATTTCGAGCGATTTTGCGCTTTTGGCGCAACTAGACGCAGAAAATTGGGCTTGTATGAAAATGGCACAATTGGCGCAGATGTCACACCCCTGCACTTTTTAAAATGCAGGCGATTGGATCTCATCTAGTGCGTTAAGGACTATCCCATGCACACAGGGATGACTTACATGATTATGCTTCCTGTAGCAGATCCTCATGCTTGTGGTTGCCAGTGGTCACTCCCTCTTGGATCACAAAACAATGAAACAGTGATTACAGGCAGTTATTAGCAAGAAAACCATTATATCCTAAAGCATTTGAGTCTCATACTAAAAAAAAATTTGCTATATCGCGGGAACTGCAACTTGTACATTCCCGTGCAGCAATATGCAAAATAAAAAATAAGCATGTAACAGGCAATTCGAGGCATTATGGTTACACATTAACTTCTGTCTGCCTCAATTTGAAATTAAATTGGCAAGCTCTTGCTGTTAAAACACTTTTCCAATTAAGGCCGGCTGATAGCATAAGCCTCCTGTTGGAGAATGGCAAGGGATGCCCCTCTTGCCTTTAGCTCGAGCACCCTTTGACATTCTCCAAGGCGGAAAGAGCTCTACATTCTTGTGCAGTAATATCTAAAATAAAAGAGCACCAGTTGCAGCAAGGGGGACACTGAATTAATGGGCGTGTCGAGGCACTATGATAACAGGTTAATTTGAAAATAAAACACTGTTACGATTAACGTCAGCCTATAACAGAAGCCGCCTGTTGGAGAATGACAAGGGATGCCCCTCTTGCCTTTAGCTCGAGCACCTCTTGACATTCTCCAAAGCAGAAAGAGCTGCAAGTTCTTGTGCAGTAATATTTAAAATTAAGAAAAGTGCTGGTTTCAGCAAGGGGGACACTTATGATCGAGCATTTCGAGGCGCTATGGTTACCCCTTAATTTAGAGACAACCGTTCCGCATCAACTGAAATAAAATTACCAATCCCTGGTTGTTAAAAAAGCGTTATGATTAAGGTCAGCGTATAATACCTCACCTAACCTAACCTGTTGGAAGATGGTAAGAGATGCCCCTCTTGCCTTTAGCTCGAGCAACCCCTGACATTTTCCGAAGTGGAAAGAGATCCAAGCTGTCAAACACAACATCCCTTTTTGCAAGAGGAACACTGCCCCTTTTTTGTAGTCCAATTGTCACGACTACTGATATGCAAAGTAGTCATGGTCCTTGAGGGCTAGCACAGACTTGCTCGGAACATCCATAGGGAGCTGAACGGAAGCTGCTCTCTCTGTAGGAACTCGTCTGGCTGCAAAGCCCTCCATGATGTGCTGCTGCTCTAACCTGGTGGGAGGTTTGCCATGCATGGGACCAGAACCAGGGCGTTTCTTTTTGGTGGGAAAGTACCGTGCTTGTTTTTCCATCTTTTTGTTGTGCGGAATTACCCTAGATTTTAAAGAAGTCTCATCTGGAGAAGTCTCATCTGGAGAAGTCTCATCTGGAGCAGAGTCAAATACTTCTTGGGCCTTGGTAAGGTATTTCAACACCAAGGAGCGTGAAGAGCTTGTCAATTTCTTCCTGGAGAGGGACTCTTTCAGTCCACTGAGTGCTAAACGTATCTCGTCCTTTGAATTTGGTTGAGTCTTCTGCATCCCTACGCGAATACTCTGCCGAATGTCATCCAAGAGTGTAACCCAGCTCGCGTCAGATTCCCCGTGGACCTCCTTTAAATGCCTCTTTAAGTTTTAGATTTTCTTGAAACACCTGTCACAAATCGTGCACTTGTACTTATCTGGGTCGGTCTTAGAAGAAACACCACGGCTTCCTCCAGGCTCCGCGGGCTCAGCCACAGCGAGGAAAGACGAATACGAACAAACCTAACTTCTTAAAATTTAGGTTATCACCCTCACGGTAGCGCACTACACCTATTAAGACACGCGACGCGGTTATGCGAGCACAAGAAAAAATAAGGACAGCGGTTGTACGAAGTGATAACACAGCTAGCACGCTAGCATACACAAACGCTACGGAGCAACCACAATCCAAATTTCAAACTGAGAACCGTTGAAAACTGCGAGGCGGGTGGCGCCAGTGGGCGAGTCATACCTGAGTCATACCAGAACGGCTCTGAGTGATACGTGAAGCTATCATGATATAGGATGGTCTAGAAATAAACCAGTTAGCTGTGTTTGAGACTCCCTTTTTGTGTATGTTCCTTCTACTGAAAGTTTCCAATTTCTTCCACCGCAGTCTCGGTTGTTATATGACATGATCATCATCATCATCATCACCACCACCACGCGAACAGATTTCCTACGGGGACGCCTTTTTCGGAGATCGATACGGGGCAGAGCAAGAAGGCAGATTTGACCCCGTAAGTGATGACGTCACAACAAGGCGTCTGGGTCCAAACAAACCGTTGCTAGGGACGTTGCTATGGACTAATGCATGGAGACTCCACATGAGGCTAGATTTTTGCTTACAAGTAAGTAAATAATTTTTTGTTAGCAACCTAACTTTTTGATATCGAATTATGAAGATGTTCTTGTCGTCTCAGTGTCGTATCGCAACGATGAAAGCCATTTCTGAAGACTTACACTCCGCTTTGCTTTGATAGCAGACGACACGATAGATTTGCTGGCCTCTGTTGCAGCGGGCGTCTTCATTGAATTGCGTCGGTAAACGAGCGACAAAAACAAGTGCATCACCATGGCCGTACAGGCCTCCGCAATGTGCGTTTTTTTTTTTTGTTTTTTTTTTTTTTTTTTTCTGTGAAGAACCCAGCCTTAGTTACGAGGGGTGAAAATGCAGTAAAATCAAACCACGTCATGCAGATCAGTTACGACGACGATCTGAAGTGCATTACCGGCGTAGTGCAGGCCAGCATCAGTTACGACGACGATCTGAAGTGCATTACCGGCGTAGTGCAGGCGCATGAGAAACAAATCGTACGCCGTCGAGGTAGGTCGTTTGTTATTATTATTATTGTGGTTGTCAGGTTATTAAAGAATTGCATGTCTTTCGCAATTTCGCAGTATTTTGCTTTTTTTTTTTTTCCTTGGTATACATAAAATTCCGTGGATGTGCTCTTTTGGGGAAGATCTCCATCGAACCCGCGATGCAAGTACAATCTGTAATGAACTCACCCTATGTCTTTTATCCAGTTCTTTCGCGCTTTGGGGTCTTGCGGAAATCTGAAGAAACTGCAAGGGTCTTTCACCACGCGATGGTTACAATCAGGTATACGAAGCACCCTCGCATAGCGCGAGTCCGCAAACAAAATTTGGGATCTCTACCGATCGCCTGAAGTGCTTTTCTCACGGGTGCAATGCGATCTTTTAGCAGACGATCATCTCGATCGACGCCCGGACTTTCGATAAACCATATTTTGCATTGCACCCTACTATGAAGTCTTATATGTGTCTGAAACTCATTATATTTCAAACAAATGCGATGTCAGAATATCGTCTTTATTCACACGATTCAGACGTCGGCGCCGGCTTGGCCGGCGAGCGTGTGACCATGCGTGTGACAGACTGCATACTTCTTGCATTCGTCGTCTGCTGCAGGCATTTTGAGGACCGGAAGTTGCAGTCGTAAATATTTCAGAAACGAGCGATTACCGGCACACTTCTGTCGAAACATATATGAAATTCAAGCTTTCTACATTTGTGATTTTTAGAAGTTTAAATCCTACTCCTGATTTTTGAACGGTCGGGTTTTCGTAGCGAAACCGAGCCACATGTATTCGTCCATAACAACGACCCTAGCAACGGTTTGTTTGGACCCATGACGTCACACTTACGGCGGCGGGTCGTGTCACGTGACAACACAGATTGGAAAACCCTGGACACGGGTAGGTTTTAGAACGCCAAGGTACAAAACCATAGAGTTATTATAATGTACGCTAGAGGTTCAACTGGCGCTAGTGTCTACGCGACTTCCGTGACGCAAATTGAAGCAGACAGCAACCAGTCTACTTTTGCGGTGCTCCTGTGCATTCCTATGGGAAAACGCGCGTGCATTTTGTCTTTTCGCCGGAAAATAACACGGAGCACTTAGGTTATTTGGGTCGTACCGAATAGCATGTACCTTGATTAACACTCTAAAAGTGTAATTGCTTTAGTTAGCGCATTTTTCTTCATCAGTGAACGATATTTAACTTCGCTACATTTCAGACCCAAACGTGTGTTCCGCAGCAGGTGTGTAAAAACAAGCGACGATTCAAAGCAAAATTACAATCGAAACGAATATAGAGTGTGTTCAAGGCTCGCCAGCATTCCGGTGACACTTGTATATTGATAATATGCCAGTCCTGTCACTACATGAAAATGATCCCGTCGTGCATGAGCGGATAGAAACCTTCAGAACGTAGAGAATAAAGTCCGTGGGCTATGAAAGGTGTCTCTTCGTATTGTTTTCTCTGCCGGGCAGCTTTTATCGTGCACTTGTTCTCAAAGATATCGAGCGCGCGGGTGATATTTTGAACGTAGAACAAGCAGCTTCGCTCAGGGCAGAAAGAATAAAGCGGTACTTACTTATTTAAAATCGGAATAGATTATGTGGCCTTCAATTTATTTTGATCGTACATGCACTGCGAGTTACTGATCCAGTGTTACTGCGTAGTTCTTGCCGCCGCTCTTGATTTTCCAGATGTCCTTCGTTCGTTTGGCATGTATATCCCCCATGCTGGAAATCGCCGACGCCGCGTTCGCGCTAACAGTGTCCGACAGTGCACATAAATACACGTACGAAGCCGTTTTAGCACCGTTTTTAATGCGATGAATTCGAAATAAAGACGCCGTAACTGACCAATTCTTTCGTCGACCTGACTGAGAAATGTTCCAAGCTACCTAGTACGCACGAATTATTTGGGATATTTGCTCTTATGTTCGAGCGCAGGGAGAAAATGCACTCACTCTTTCCCATAGAAATGCATTACCGGAAGTCAATTTTCGACTGGTTGCTATCTGCTTCAATTTGCGCCAGCACACTAGCGCCACTTGTACCTCTAGCGTACATTATAATTACTCAATGGGGCTATGTTCCAAATCTTTCCCGAGTAACCTGTCTCTTGCCTGTCTCCTACGTCAGTGGGTTGACTCCGTAAGTGTGACGTCATGGGTCCAAACAAACCGTTGCTAGGGTCGTTGTTATGGACGAATACATGTGGCTCGGTTTCGCTACGAAAACCCGACCGTTCAAAAATCAGGAGTAGGATTTAAACTTCTAAAAATCACAGATGTAGAAAGCTTGAATGTCATATATGTTTCGACAGAAGTGTGCCGGTAATCGCTCGTTTCTGAAATATTTACGACTGCAACTTCCGGTCCTCAAGATGCCTGCAGCAGACGACGAATGCAAGTATGCCGTCTGCCGCACGCCGGCCGGCCAAACCGGGGCCGTCGTTTCAATCGTGTGAATAAAGACGATATTCTGACATCGCGTTTGTTTGAAATACAATGAGTTTCAGACACATATAATAATTCATAGTGGGGTGCGATGCAAAATATGGTTTATCGAAAGTCCGGACGTCGATCGAGATGATCGTCTGCTAAAAGATCGCATTGCACCCGTGAGAAAAGCACTTCAGGCGATCGGTAGAGATCCCAAATTTTGTTTGCGGACTCGCGCTATGCGAGGGTGCTTCGTATACCTGGTTGTAACCATCGCGTGGTGAAAGACCCTTGCAGTTTCTTCAGATTTCCGCAAGAACCCAAAGCGCGAAAGAACTGGATAAAAAACATAAGGTGAGTTCATTACAGATTGTACTCGCATCGCGGGTTCGATGGAGATCTTCACCAAAAGAGCACATCCACATAATTTAATGTATACCAAGGAGAAAAAAAAAGCAAAATACTGCGAAATTGCGATAGACATGCAATTCTTTAATAACCTGACAACCACAATAATAATCATAACAAACGACTTACCTCGACGGCGTACGATTTGTTTCTCATGCTGGCCTGCACTACGCCGGTAATGCATTTCAGGTTGTCGTCGTAACTGATCTGCATGACGTGGTTTGATTTTACGGCATTTTCACCCCTCGTAACTAAGCTAAGTTCTTCCCAGAAAAAAAAAAAAAAAAAAAAAACGCACATTGCGGAGGCCTTTACGGCCATGGTGATTCACTTGTTTTTGTCGCTCGTTTACCGGCGCAATTCAATGAAGACGCCCGCTGCAACAGAGGCCAGCAAATCTATCGTGTCGTCTGCTACCGAAGCAAAGCGGAGTGCAAGTCTTCAGAAATGGCTTTCATCGTTGCGATACGACACTGAGACGACAAGAGCATCTTCATAATTCGATATCAAGAAGTTCGGTTGCTTACAAAAAATTATTTACTTACTTGTAAGCAAAAATCTAGCCTTATGTGGAGTCTCCATGCATTAGTCCATAGCAACGTCCCTAGCAACGGTTTGTTTGGACCCAGACGCCTTGTTGTGACGTCATCACTTACGGGGTCAATTGCTGATTCAACGCTGTACAAAACGAACCGGAGAAATCGGCGCCTCCGGTGATAATCGGAGCTTTCTATTTTCCGGCTCGTTTTACAGCGCTCGGATCGCTAGAAGACGTTTCGAGACGCAGCTTGTGCGGACCGAGTCTTGCGCGTCTAACCAAGACGTCGCGCCTACAGACGTGTGCCGGATGTCTTGGTATTCAGCTGGCATGCATGGTGTCGCAGATGTTTGTGTGTTGCGCCCATACGGTCGGAGCGTCTGCATGCTTCTGACGTTTGCCCGTCTATTCTCGGAAGCGGTGATTGGGAAAACTGCATTTCCGAAATCACATGGCGCAACTAATATCGTGTTTTTTTTTCTTTTTTTTTAAATTGGCTTTGACATTACGTTGCTGTGCGTCTCGACGGCGCATATGCAGAAGCTTCAACTCACTCGAACCTAGTTTCTGTACACGTGCAGTGCTCACATATGGTGCGGGGGCTCTGCTTGCCGAGACAAGTTTTCAGCTCGCGTTCGGTGAAAGAGGTATTTAAATTATCTTCGGCTACGACATCGCACGAGGAGTCACGTCCATTAAAAAAATGCACCCGCGAGAAAAGAACAAATACGAAAACAAAAATACACGCGTGTCAACCATGTGTCGACATGGCTCTAAAAAAAAGAAAAAAAAAAAAAGTTGTTGCTTCTTACGAAAACTGCCGCGAAAACAAACTCTACACATTGCCGCAAACTTCCGACAAGGGATGTCGCGAGCCAGCCGTGGTTTTCAGTTGGTCCAGGTTCGACTTGTTCAAACTTTTAACACAAAGTTCGACCGCTAGGCGTACGCGCGCGCAAATTAAAAGAACGAGTTGGCACCGCCTGGCGGAGGATGGATGCAACATTCTAAAGGGGGCTATGAAATGAATTTTGGGCTGGGATAAATTACTTCAGATTGGGATTTTACTATTCGCATATCGCTTAGTGGGCCTAAAGAAAGATAGTAGAACGTTGAAGGCCTGCTTTTCGCTAAGATAATTAGAAAATATAGCGTGCTACTTCGCACCTCGTTTTCTTCGGAAGCCCTCCGCCTTTTCATTGTGATACGTGTGTACACACGCGGTACCCAAAGCCCGAAGCACGTCAGCCGGCCCCAGCTCACGCATTGGACACAAACACTGCGGCACTCGGACGTGCACGCTCGTCAGCAGTCCATCCGTCGACGAACATTTGCACTCGCGTTCGTAACCAATCAGTGCGTCGCGACGGATTAAAACTAAGGAGAAATACGTTAAAAACGCGTATTATGGCCCCTTTATCTAACCAACTAAATAATTAAAAGCTTGTATGTTTGCTTTTGTATTGTTGTAATATTGGAGAAAAAAAAGGGGGGGGGGGGGGTGTGGAATCTGTAAAATATCTAACCTGCCGTTTTGTATATAATTCTTACTCAAAATATAAAATTTGCTCGTTGAAGTCGGGCAATACTGTTTAAAGGGTCGAACTTGGTCGAACTTTGTCAAAAGGTTGAAGGCTTGACAAGCGCTCGCGATATTTCCAACTCAGACTCCCTGACAAACACAAGCGGTTGGGATCAGACGCCGAAGTTTTCAAATCTGGCGGTTGTCTGACTCAAAAGTTGGAAGCGATTCTTGGACAAATTTTTTTTTTTTTTTTAAGCGAAAATGACGCTCGTTTTAATTAGCAGGCGATATTCGTCTCCGCGGGATCGTGGACTTCTCCGAGCGACATTTTCTCATTTAAAACTGCAAAAATCGCTTCACACTTTTTTTTTTTTTAATTTCGCAATTTTAAATTTTAAAACGCTGACATCTAACCGGAAACCAGTTGAAAAAGCTGTGTGTCTGTGTATTTTTTTATTTATTTTTTTATTAACAAACTTATCTATGCGGCAGGTGTTCCAATCCTTCTTTCCCTCGTTCGAAAGATAATAAAATATATTACCTGCAGTTTAGTTGAATTCGTTTTTTTTTATTATGTTTTCCCAGTAATATTAGACTTATTAAAATTCACATTAGTATTCACAATTTCTCATCTTGTATAGCGCGCTTCTTTTCCAAGAAAATTAAATTATCGAATCGATAAGAGAAGTTATCGCACACCTCTAACTCAATACAGTAAGTTAGACTCTTTACCGTTTTCGATGCTTCATATTATGGTAGCATTATTAGTATCATTATTTTATGCAAGAAGCTATCTGCTTTTGGTGTGGGGCTACCGGTTCTGGTATAGAACGCGTTATATTAGTCGGAATATTAACCGCGAACTCATATTCACACAACGCGCGCGATGTCGAGAAGAGGTAAATTTGTATCGTTCGAAAGAAGAGAACGAATGGCAAAAAACTGAAACTTACCGGCACGAAGTTCGGAGACCAGAAAGCAGACGACAAGAACTCCGAGCAGAGCTACGCTTTTCCTCAGCGCACGAAGTCGAGCGTGCCGAGCACTGTGGAGGGCCACCATTTTTCCCGGAGCCGACGACGGAAGCGAGCACACTTCACTGCTCTGCCGATTAAAAAAATATATATATTCTAGCGCGATTTAAAGTACTTTCACTTCATTCCGCCGTTGGTCCGTGGAGTTGACGCTCCTCAGTCCTCCATTTCCAAGGGACTAGGAACCTACTGGCGTAGTAAACACAATCTCTCCTTTGGACGGTGAGGAGCTCGGGTGTTTTCGCTTTGAGCCTTTGAGCTGGTTAGCCGAAAGCCGCTGGAGAGCGAAAGCGTTTAGTTCCTATGATTGTTGAAAGATGGCGCCACGTTATGACCAAAGCCGTTGTTATGGCAACCGTACGTAGAGAGCCCAAGTTTAGGAGCGGAAGCAACTAAAACATATTGAGCGTTTGCAGTTTAATGGCGGACGTCACCTGCTCAGATTGGCGCAGATTGGTTCCTCGGTCGCATGTATGCTCGCCGCAAGACGAGGAGAACAGCGGGTGAAGATGCTGGCTTAAGCTTAGAGACGCTTTCAAATATTGACGGTGTTACTGCAGCTCCCTATAGTGCAGTTGAAAACACTCTCAAATCTAGGCACACTATAACGCCGTTGTTATGGCAACTGAAAGTCGTGCCGGTGGCGCCCTCTTGTGATGCGTCCGGTTCTTCTTTGATGTTTTATTTCGTGGTTGCGTTTTTGTTTCGCAGGAAACTAATTGATCGAGGGACGCATCTCTGTCTCCCACCTTCCGTTAGTGGGCGAGAAGAACCCTTTGCTTGTGTTAGTTGTCTGCTATCGTTAAAAGAATCGTCTGCTTCGTTCGTTTCCACGAAAGCGCGAACGAGACAGTTTCTGCCAGAGTGATTTAGAAATTATCGCGTGAAGTGTTTTACGTTCTCAACTGGGGAGCCTAAAGTCGAACAAAAGTGCCAGACTGTCAATGAAACGTTGTTGCATGCACGCGTGCACCTAATATGATAAGCGACGGCTCGTTGTAAACTAGCACGTAGCTTATTAATGCTATTAATAAAACCTCGAGAAAAAAAGTCATGTTAAAATATGAAGTTAGGACGTGCTGTTTTCAAAGACAATATATTTTTATGCATGTTCAATAGCCTTGGCCTTGACTGATATTTATATTTGCAAGGCCGTGTGTTACGGGTCAGAAACGTTTTAAAAACGAATATCAGAACTCATACTGAACACAGAGATTTCACACTTCAAACTGAAAAATAACGAGCGCGTTTGCTTATAGACAACAGCGCTTCGGTGACTGTTTGATTTGAAACAGACCAGTTGTGATTAGAGTATAAGCTACATTCGAAGCAGGGTTGGGCAGTATCGCGATAGTATTTAAGAGCTACTTTTAGTATGTATATTTTTGTATCGCGATACAATTTTTCACTCGGTATCTGTATTTCAGTATCGGAATACATTGTTGGTGTATTCCTTGTATCGCGATACAATCCCGGGCCAATGTAACTCGTTACAATGTTCGAGAAACCAGTGCTTCAAAGGGGTGGAAGGTACAGTACCTTGAGGCTTTGTTATCATGCAGACCAAGGTTTGTTTCGAACATTATGGCCCCGACACAGGTGAGTCCCTTCCCTATGCCAGGGTGCTTCTGTTGGGCAACTATTTTTTGTAGAGGCAAAACGTTGAAGGCACTGTGGGTATGAGCTTTATAACTGCACATTGCACTCCAAGCAGTGGCGTCACGAGGGGAGGGCGGGGGAAGGGGGGGGGGGGGGGGGGGGGCGGACCGCCCCGGGTGCAGCGTTAAGGGGGTGTCGCGGCGGGCCACGAGAGCGGGGGAGGGGGGGGGGGGGGGGGAGATCGCGGCGGGCCACGCGAGAGCGGGGGGGGGGGGGGGGGGGGGGGGAGGGGGATCGCGGCGGGCTACCGTCCCGGGTGCCGCTGACAGTCGTAACGCCAAGCCACATAGACAAGAGTGACCGTTCAGGGATATTTGGGTAGATATAAAACGAATTTAGGGGTTCGTGTGATATCGCTTCGAAGGCGTTCAATATATCTAAAGGATAACTGCACTGCATTCTGGGCGGAAAGTATTTCCAACCTACTGAAGACTCGCTTACTTCCCACAGCTTTATGTTAAAAGGAAAATGGCAATTCTACGCGAAAATCATTTGGGGCTCAAGAACGTCCCCTTCAATCTTTTCCTCACTCTTTTTTCGCCTTAGATATACACCCTGCCAACGAAGCCTACATATTACCGCCTTCAAGTGAGGTCTTCATACACGTCAAAAACCAATTTTTTTTTTTAGTTGTTTATTGTGAAAGTGGTCTTGGTCCGTTTTAATATGAACCCCTTGACTCCTGTGGGACGCTTAATCTCGTTCGCTAACATGACTATTTGCTCATATCGGTAGCGGCTGACTGACGAGACATTCGAAAAGCTACTTCTCATCAAATGCAGTCAAGTGTAGCAGCAAAGTCGTATGCTTACTTTTGTTTTGTATTGCATTCATATGCAAAGATAAAATATGTAGCAAAACTCTGTTTCATTTCTCTTTTACAAATAGTAATTTTTGCCGGTAATACAAGAGTTCACGTCACACAAAAAGCTCTTTCAAGAAAAATATATGTGAGTATTTCTGCCCCCAGCAAAACGTATTGCTGTATTTGTATTTCTAAATACTTTTATTTTTATGTTTTCAAATATATTTCTAATACGTGTCGCGATACATTTGCACGAACGTATTTCAGTATCAGTATTTTAGCTGTGTTCGTCATGTATCAGTTTTTGTATTTCCAGGTACATTTTAGAGCATCTCTGCCCAACCCTGTTTCGAAGAAATGGCATTTCGACCATCTTGCTCCTTAAAATCATCGTGGCGCAGTTGAGTGAAGCTCTTTGTCTGTAAGTTGTCAAAACCGCTGTTCCGTCCTCCAGAAATGTTAGAGCAGTCCGCGACAGGGAAAGGCATGCGCCCGAAAGGTCGCTTATTTCCTTTCCTCTTCTTTTTGCACGTCTTTTATCTCTCACGCTTTTAGTTTTAAGCTACATCATCCGAGCTCCCTGCAACCGCGTATCTCAGGAAGTCGCAGTTTCGAGACGTAATTACTATACCGTAAAGCACCAAGCAAACACCCACCAAAAATTAAAAAAAAAAAAAAAAAAACTTGGGGGAAGGTTGTTTGTTAGGTCCGACTGCGAAGATGCGGATGAGGTGCATGGTAGGGTAGGCTTCACCACTTCGCACCGGAGTGCTCGGAGAAGCTGCTGACGAGGATGGGCGCTCGTCGTCTTTCCCTTACAAAACTTATCAATGAGTTTCAATTGAGTTTCTAATGTTATCGTATAGAATACATAAAATAAAATACAATTGAAACTCATTGATGATTTTTGTAAGGGTTGTACCTTTGTTACATGGAGGTAGGAAGTTTCTGGAGGCGACATGACACCGTGGAGAGGGACACGACCCCAACAATGACCAAAACCAAGAGACGCTATTAGACTATTGGCGCCAAGTCCTTTTCGTCAGTTATAACGAAATAGCAGCTACAGCGAAGCGATCACGATTTCCCATTCCTTTTTGCACTTCGTTATCGGAGTCGGTTATAGCGAAATAGCGGCCACAGCGAAGCGATCACGATTTCCCATTCCCTTTTGCACTTCGTTATAACCGAAGTCTGTTATAACGAAATGGCAGCTACAGCGAAGCGATCACGATTTCCCATTCCCCTTTGCACTGCGTTATCGAAGTCGGTTATAGCGAAATAGCGGCTACAGCGAAGCGATCACGATTTCCCATTCCCTTTTGCACCTCGTTATAACCGAAGTCGGTTATAACGAAATAGCGGATGTAGCGAAGTGATTTCCGATTCCCGTTGTCTTCGTTGTAACCAGTCTCGACTACCTTCACGCTTTGCTATCACCGACTAAATACCAATCACGTACAGCGAAGACGCCGGTAACCCAACACACTGGCGTCACGTCACAACGGTGGCGCTGCTGTCGGCACTGACAGCAGTGCTGAGGTGGCACTCACTTTGAGTCGAAAAGGGCGTCTTTGCGCACGTTAGGGCTGTCACAGGTCACTTTACGAAGGGGTTCAACAACCCGTTTCTGACGTTACGCTGTTCAATTTGGTTAACGAAATCCCAGTTACAGTGCGCCTCTGCTGTGTGGATCATTACATTTTTGAAACAAACTAATTACAACTAGAACCCTTGAAAAGAAAAAGAAGAGAAAAAAACAAAAACAGGTTTTGCCCATCTGTACATTAAATAAAACAAATCGTTTTTTTTTTTTTTTACAATGGTGGGTTTCACTCTAGCCTGTTGTTACTCTAGCCAGTTGTTTAAGGTAAGCGTATGCGTGCCCAGGTGGCTTAATTAATATTTTTCAATTCCTCGAAAGCGTTGTTTATAAAGCCAAGTCCTTAGATAGGCCGTGTTATAATGACTGTAACTCTGAATCATTTCATTCGTCTCATCTACAGCGTGGACCGTTATCACCATACCTCAAAGATAGACCGCGCCTAACGCTGTCTCTAAACACAAACGTAAAAAAAAATATAAAAAAACTTTAATTTATGTTACGAGATTTGATCTCTAATCGAAACGTATTCATGTCGAATATCAAGTTCTTATTTTAAGTTATACACATTTTGCTGATGTCTCTGTTTCATTATGCACCAACTATGCGGTCGTGGAAACAGCCTGCCGGTCGGTCTACATGCGCATGAACGGCTTTTCGAAGTTGTTCTTTGGTAGTATATCTGTTTTGTGCTATAGTTTATAGTTAGTTAGTTTTTGCTCAATGTTCTTGAACTTGTGAACTCTCTTCCCCTTGTGTCGTTTTCGGTTAATAAAGTGTGCGAGCACAAAGACCGCGAGATTGATTTTGGAAACTCTAAGAAACTGTGTGATCACCGGTGAAGACATTTTCTTCTTTAGTGTTCACAGTGCTGCGGGCATATCAATGCCACGCTGCGTGCTGAACAGCCATTGAAAATAGCCTCAGGCCACCGTACGGAAAGGACAGTGATGATAGAATCACCCCAACAACGACCGAGCGTGTTTGAGTATGATAGACGTGCGGTGAGTGCTTTGGACTGTGTACTTATTAACAACCGTACTACAAAAAAAAAGATAAAAAAGACAGGAGGCAGTGATTTTGCATGTACGTGTCTGCCATAGTCCCCTTTTTTTTTTTTCGATTTTTCTTCATCTTCGCAGAATTATGTTTTTCCAATTTCCCCGCCACGATTTTCAGGCTCCAAGGGTGGTTCCTTCCACCAACACAACGTGGCGCCACTTCCCAGGCGCTTTTGTACACTTTGGCTTTTTTACCTCCTTGCTGGGGTGGACGCCCGCCGTTAATGCGTGGAAGCTGCGCACTGTTCCGCTCGCTCGCAACGCTCGTTTCCTGTTTGTAGAATTAACATAAGGCTACGCTCCACCCAAGAGGGGGACCAAATACCAATGCAAGCAATAGATCCGCGTCCTCACCTTGACGACTGGACTGGACAACCTCTACCGCTTCTACGGCGTGCATTCGTCATTCGTGTTGCGTTTTCGGTGTATCGTCGGTGTCGTCGACTTGCAGGCCATGGAACCCGGCCAAACAACGCAGCTCGAGCCACGGTTCTCGACCCACGAATTCTCCCGAAAGTTCGGCGAAGCCGTGGTGCATTTCCTCGTGCTCAAAATGAACAAAAGCTTCTTCTTGTGGATCGGATCCCGCAGAGCGAACTTGTCCAACATAGCCGTCGCCATGAAGACTGCCTACGACAAAGTTCCGACGAGCACGGGCCTCCTCGGTGATCCATCGGACCTGACGTCGACTTCGTTGGCGTCCAAACTTGCAGAGTCGGACGGGCTGTCCAAGTGTTTGTGAGCTGCAATCTGGCGGATCCGGATAAGGCAACTGTCAACTTCGTCCACGAGTGTTTGGCCGAAGAGATGACGCTTTTTCCTAACAAATTTATTAATGGCTTTGCCTCAGTGCATGTGTGCATCATAGTTCGCTGTTGTGTTTCCCTGACCCCGTGTCGTCTGCATTTGGAGGCGCACATTAGCAGAAGCAAAATGTGTTGTGACAAAAATGGGTCTTCTGGTCCTTTAAAGCGAGAATATTCTAATATCAAAAGACGCCCAGCTGGCCCAGCAACATGATGTATGTTTCCAAGTTTTCAAATGCCCTCGGAGTTAGCTCGAATCGGCCGGAAACTAGCACCGGACGTCACGTTTTTCCGCCATTTCCTAACCTTTCGCAACCAGAGTCTCCAAGTGCTTTGATTTGCTATCACGTGGTAAGTAAAGCGCGATCCGAGTCAGTCGAGGTCAGTATCGTTGGATGCAAGAGTAGAAAATAACCCGAACGCGACCTGATGGCTGTGGACGTCACCACAGGGGTGACTGCTGCTGCTGTGACTTGTATTCAGTTGTTTATCAGTGTTGGGATTTCGCGGAGGCGACGGTGCCGTCTAGACAACAAAAAATCACACAAACAAAGTAGATGCAGTCTCGTACGCGTAGCCGCGCACTAATTTGATGCCCCAAAGCCACATATCTGACATTGCCAAGCATGTCAGAATCCTACGGTAGTAGTACTGCTCGTTCAATGCTCCGCGTGTGCTTTTCCGAGAAGAAAAAAAATTGAGAACACCTTCGCCTTCGAAGTTTTCGGCAAGGCCCAAGCCCATCATCCTAGGCCTAAGCCTCTTCTGCCGTCGCTCAGTAATTAATCGCATTTAGTGATTCTAGTTGGCGACGAGCTTTGTTCGAGCTAGCAATCGAGCCCCGCTGAACCCATATCTGTATACGTGTATCTCGTACTTGCATTTTCGTGCGTGTTTTGGCCTGTGTCGTGGTCCTGTTCGCCGATTCGCCCGTCGACCAGCGATGCTCAAACGTAGGAAATCCGGTAGGAAAAGTGTCAACCGTCCCTCAATTTATGCTTGTTTTCTTACGTTCAACGTCGAAATGCGTCATCGCCGCAGTTTTTTTTTTTTTTTTTTGTGTTTTGGTTTTGATAAACGCTTCGACGATTCGATGGCTCGCTGCAGTGCAATGTGCGCCTGAAGTGTTGTCGGGAGTGACTTTTGCTCTCGGCTGGAGAAGCCAAAGGCCGTTGCTTGCGTGCGTGCTTTCGTTTCCTGAGAACTTCGACTTAATTTGGAGCTGAGTCGAAAGTGTCCGCGATCCGTGCGCGATGGGTGCCGCCCGTTGTCGGTGAGTTTGGCTGGAACCACCATGATATGTGTTGCTATGTTTGTGGAGCAAAGTGGAAAATTTGGGGCCATTGGTTCATCATCGGGATATAAAGCGCCAAAGAAACACAGGACAAAGAGGAGCGAAAACAGGACGAGGTGCCTCGTCCTGTTTTCGCTCCTCTTTGTCCTGTGTTTCTTTGGCGCTTATATCCCGATGCTATGTTGGTGCATGCCCAGTTTAGGCTATCGCTGTCAGAGGCACATCTTTGTCGGGTTACGGTGAAAAATCGAGCTTTTTGGCGACTTTGTAGTGAAGTGCGTGGCCATCTAGTAACGCTGAAGTGTTTTAAAAAAAAAAAAAAAAATGAGCTTGCAACGAAATGTGTATGACTGGCTTTCGAGTAGCATTATCCCTGGCCTTGTATCCGATTGGCATTCGGTATGCATTTACCGATAGGCCAACAGCTGTCGATCGATCTTAGGATGTGTCGACGAATCAACAACAGGGATTGGCACGCTTTGTGTGACTCTATTTGGTTACTAGCTTCGACACGTGTATAGAAATATCTCTTCAGATATGTTCCAAAAGCCAGGGGTAGTCATAATGAAACACGTTTACACTGGCTGAACACAACAACAAAAAAATATAACAACAGCAACAGACGTTTCGCCACCTATCCGGGTGGCATCATCAGTATGAACTGGCCCGGTGGTGGGGAGAGTCAAACCAGTCGACTCTAATATAACAAGTCCCCGTAAACGTCCGGTAGGGGGCCCCGGTTTGTGTTGCACGCTAGAGTTCCTGTATAGGCTCCCTACGGGAGCCAGAGTTGCGCGTTTGATTCCACATGCCGCGTGCCGCCCTCGCCGCTATTCGCCGAGATCCGATCACGTGAGGAGCCTATCAAGTGTCGTGCAGCAAAGTAGACGTTGCACGCGCCCCGGCGTACGTTCCCAGGCTTTTGAGCCCGCCGCGCGCCTCGAACGCGCGGCGCTGCTATTCGCCGAATTCAGTCAAGTGAGGAGCTGGATCCACATGCCTTGCGTGAACGCGCAACTCTGGCTCCCGTAGGGAGCCTATACAGGAACTCTATTGCACGCCTTGGGCTCGCGGCAAATAAACCACGATTCTATGAATTTCCTCGGGCCCCAACGCTGTTCACGAGCCAAGGTCGCCGCATTGTCCAAGTCGAACGTATGCCCGGTCGTCCAGCTCTGGTCGACGAGCTCAGACTTGCTTTTCGTGGCATGCGTGGCCTTCACCACATCCCTTCTGTGCTCCTTAAGCCGAGTGCTCCTCCGTCTGCCGGTTTCTCCGATGAACGTGGCGTCGCAGTCGACACGGTTCACCTTGTACACCACACCGTCTGGACGTTGGCGGGGGTAATGTCTTTCGGCTTAGCAACGCGTTCGCCAAAGTGTACGCAGGCTTTGAACACAGTCCGGATGCACAAAAGGGTCAAAGCTCTCTAATCGAGTCCGAGTTCCCGGGACATAGGGAATACACACTATCGGCTTCCTTTTCCCTCCAGTGTCTACTCTGCACTGTTGCATGCACTTACGCGTGTCATTTATGAAGGATCCTGGAAAATTGCACCTGCCCAAGGAAGTGGAGATCCTTCTCAGTTCTTGGGACCGGAGGTCATCGTTTGAAGACAACACATCGCAACGCGACAACAGTGTCCGTACCACGGCGCACTTGTGTTCCGCCAGGTGATGGGAATCAAAACACAAAACATTTCCACTGTCACACGGTTTACGGTACACTTCAGTCTCTACGGCACCACCACCCACCCGGCGCACCAATACGTCCAACTCTCAACTTGCAACAGCTGTCCGTAAGCAGGAGCTTGAGGATGACGACGTAATGGCTTCCTTTGACGTCGTCTCTTTGTTCACGAATGTGCCAATTAGGTTGGCTGTTGATGTCGTGGAAAAACATTTGCTAGATGATTGCACGTTAGGATCCCACACGCCCTTACTGGTAGAGGATATTGTGATTTTGTTGCAGTTTTGTTTAAACCAGACTTACTTTACTTTTGACAATGTGGTGTACCATCAGATTGAAGGTTGCCCGATGGGAAGCCCGGTGTCCGTTACGGTGGCCAATTTGGTAATGGAGTATGTGGAGAAGTTGGTCATGAACTCATCGTCTTTCCCTTGAAATGTACTGCCGGTATGTTGATGACACTTTCGTAATCCTGAAAAAGGTGAACTTGCATGCTTTTTCACTTGGCACTGAATAGTATTCATACGGCTATCCGTTCCCGTGTGAAACTGAGAGGGACGGTGTGCTGCCGTTTTTGGACGTATTGGTGCGCTGGGTGGGTGGTGGTGCCGTAGAGACTGAAGTGTACCGTAAGCCGTGTGACAGCGGAAATGTTTTGTGTTTTGATTCCCATCACCCGGCGGAACACAAGCGCGCCGTGGTACAGACACTGTTGTCACATTGCGATGTGTTGTCTTCAAACGATGACCTCCGGTCCCAAAAACTAACAAGGATCTCCACTTCCTTAGGCAGGCGCAATTATCCAGGATCCTTCATAAATGACACGCGTAAGCGCATGCAACAGTGCAGAGTAGACACTGGAGGGGAAAGGAAGCCGATAGTGTGTATTCCCTATGTCCGGGGAAACATCGGACTCGCTTAGAAGAGCTTTGAACCCTTTGGGCATCCGGACTGTGTTCAAGCCTGCGTACACTTTGGCGAACGCGTTTGCTAAGCCGAAAGACATTACCCCCGCCAACGTCCAGACAGGTGTGGTGTACAAGGTGAACTGTGTCGACTGCGACGCCACGTACATCGGAGAAACCGGCAGACGGAGGAGCACTTGGCTTAAGGAGCACAGAAGGGATGTTGTGAAGGCCACGCATGCCACGAGAAGCAAGTTTGAGCTCGTCGACCCCAGCTGAACGACTGGGCATACGTTCGACTTGGACAATGCGGCGACCTTGGCTCGTGAACAGCCTTGGGGCCCGAGAAAATTCGTGGAATCATGGTTTATCCGCCGGGAGCCCAAAGCGTGCAACCTCCGTCCGGTAGGGGCCCCCTACCGGACGTTTATGGGGACTTGTTAGATTAGAGTCGACTGGTTTGACTCTCCCCACCACCGGGCCAGTTCATACTGATGATGCCACCTGGATAGGTGGCGAAACGTCTGTTGTTGTTGTTATATTTTTTTTTTGTTGTGTTAAGCCAGTGTAAACTTATTTCATTAGGAATATCTCTGGAAACTGGTTCACCGTAATTGAGGTATTTGGTTCACTCCCAATTTTTCAGCATACATGCTGATTATGCACTGCACAAGTTGTTTGCAGTGTGCTTCGCGGAGGGTGACGTAAAACACGAGGATTAGGCGAGCTTACACTCCCCATTGTCTAGCAGTGCTTCCCGTGGCAGGCCTGGCAGCACTGATCTCGATGACAATTGCTGGATCGCGCATTCCCCGCTCCGCGAGTGCGGCCAACCGGACGGCCATCATGCATGGTATATTTTTGTCGTTTGCTAGCGTGTCGCTGCGGTTTTCCAGTGTGCTATAGACACGTTTTTCTGCTCGTTTCGTCGTCATTCGCCGAAGAAGTTTTTTTAAGACTGTGTACCGTTGGGACTTGCCGTTGTGAACACGTGGAAAATTTTACGAAAGCACAGTGTCGCAGGAAAAAGGCACAACTCGTCGAAAGCACGTTTTGCCGGTCAGGCGGCGTGTTCAAAGCTTCCTTGGCACGCCGAAGTGCCGTGTCTCTGTGCCTTCGCACGCTTGGGGATACCAACCAAGAATCAACGCCGTGTGGATGTGTTTTGCGAGTGCAATGTGCGTGAAGCCGTATGTATCTAAGGGTACAAACTTGTCAAACGCAAGTGTCGCCGGTCTCGCGGCGTTGATCAAAGCTTCCTTGGCACGCTGAGTGCTGCATCTTTGTGCCTTCGCACGCTTGGATACCGATCAAGAATCGACGCGGCACCAAAGTTCTGAACGTGTGTCGCGCGTAGATGCCTTTAGATCATTTATATATATATTCGGCCACGGAGTTCTGGATCGTCCAGCCTGTTCCGGTGAGTTGCTATCAATAAAGGGGGGGGGGGGGAGATCTGTAAGTGTTCTTAATGTACTATTAACTGTGGCTATGTTCCAAATCTACTCTAATGGATCAATCACATGGGAGCACGAATAGAGCAAAGCTGTGGAGCAAGGAGGGTTTTCGAAGGCAAAAGTACAAGACTGTGAGAATGAAAATCTTTGAAGCGCGGCCCATATGGTCGTGTGCAATTTGTTGACCAATCACAATTAGGCGAGCCGCGCTCAAACGTCAAGTGCAATTAAGTAGGTTGATAATGAGCCAGCAGTGATCAGTGATGAGCTGTTTTGCGCAGTATTCTGTAATTCGTCTAAGGACGAAAAAAAAGTACTTTCACCCCCTCTTCCGTCACTACTGGACGCTGGAATAAGCTCGTTTCTGGATCGCGAGTGCCGCAAGTATACAGTCGTCGGAGTAAAGTAAGGCGCTGATCCAGAGGCACATACGGCTTCACGCACATTGCACTCGCAAACACATTCACACGGCGTTGATACTTGGTCGACATTTCCAAGCGTGCGAAGGCACAGAGACACAGCACTTCGGCGTGCCAAGGAAGCTTTGAAAACGCCGCCAGACCGGCGAAACTTGCTTTCGACGAGTTGTGCCTTTTTCCTGCAACACTGCGCTTTCGTAAAAGTCTCCACGTGTTCACAAAGGCAAGTCTCAACGGTACACAGAGTCTTAAAAAACTTCTTCGGCGAATGACGACGAACGAGTAGAAAACGTGTCTATAGCACACTGCAAAACCGCAGCGAAACGCTAGCAAAACGACAAAAATATACCATGCACGATGGCCGTCCGGTGGCCGCACTCGCGCTGGAGCGAACAAGCGGGGATGCGCAATCCAGCAATTGTCATTGAGATCAGTGCCTGGCAGTGTGTCATGGTTGCCTGTTAACATCTGTGGATGTAGCAGCATCGTTGCACAAAGATTTTCAGGAAGTGGATGGATGCTGGCTTTTGTCGGTCAACGAAATGCCCTACAGAAATTTTGGCAGCGACTTCTGTGTTTGCGGAACGGACACATGTTCAAGTTTAACGCGGTCCATGTTTCTCTGTTACCTTCTCTCACAGATTACCTCTTCAAGTTTCTAGTCATCGGCAGTGCTGGCACGGGCAAGTCCTGCCTCCTGCACCAGTTCATTGAGAACAAGTGTAAGTATGCCGCATTCGGGCAGGGCCCGAGATCACGATGTTGTGCATTCTTCACCGGAGCTGCTAAAACTTCCCGTTGCTCAGGGGGCGCCACTGGTCCAACCGGCTTCTCGCAGTTATTCAGCGCCCCTACATGAATCTAGCGTCGGTACTGGAAAGGAGTCGGTGGAGGTAGTGAGACTGACGGTGTAAATAGCATGTAGTTTATCAGTGATGATTCTTCGGAAGTAACGCGCAGCTATTGAGAATGCCTGCCTGTTGCATTGCTTTATAGATTGTTTGCTACAGTTGTGAACAGAACCTTGCTTTTGGCTCTCCGTGCCGACATCGATGTGGCTGTCGGTTGTCTCGGAAACTGGGAATGTTCAGCGATTGGATCAATTGAGTCTCGACGCCTCGTCTGAACCTCACCGCGGACTATCTCCGTCTTTTTTTTGCTGTATTTTGTTGCCTGCCTACCCCGAACGCCTTGCGTCATACTTTTGCGATTCTGAAATGAACCGGGTAGCGTCGAGCGAGCCCTCTTGACTTGTGGTTTCTTGTTTTTTCACGCTGCACGACTCCAGTCAAGGCAGAGTCCAACCACACGATTGGGGTAGAGTTTGGATCGAAGGTGGTGAACGTCGGGGGACGATCCGTGAAGCTCCAGATCTGGGACACTGCTGGTCAAGAGCGATTCAGGTGAGCGACGGAGTTTGAGGTGAAGCGTGAAGGGACACACTTTTCGGTTGACACAAATGGTTGTCGTTGCGAGGATCGGTGGTACGAACGAGGATTTCTCCCGTCGGGTATTTCATTGGTGACGACTTTGGTGCGGGTTGTGTGCGATGTCCGCAGGTGATTAGTGATCTGACAGTCGGTGTCTTCCCGGTAGGTCTGTGACCAGGAGCTACTACCGAGGAGCTGCAGGAGCATTGCTTGTGTACGACATCACCAGGTGTGTTGTTTTATACTGAGCCCCTTTTCCGGCACTCTCAACACGAGGGAAGCGCCGGTTCTGCGCTTCCCTCGTGATCTTGTTGATCAACGCCTGGCCTATGTCTTTGGGAGTCCTTGCATTCGTACTGCCTACGTCAGCTAGTCAATCCATAATTTTTTAATGCGAAAGCATTAACTGTCTCATGGAGCGAGCCGACATCATCGGCCTCGCCAAACAGTAGATAAATTCCCGAATCCGCGATCTGAGGCATCCCAGCTTTGAAACCATGCAGAAAACCACTCAAAACGGCAGTGATATGTAGCCGCCGCGTGTCAGTTTCAATTGGCGCCTCCCTATGGTGCTGTGTGTCCACGAGCCAGCGGCTCCACGCCCAAAATCAGCGTGGCAAAGAGAGTGCGCGCGCTCAACTGTCGACGCAAGTCCGCTGCAGACTACATAAGGGAGCGGAGGAATGACATGCATGCTTTCGCATTCACAACTCATAAGAAGTGCTGAGGTGTACCTCGAGCCTTTTTTCTATTTGCATCGGGCCACGATTGTCAGTGTCTGAAATTTCGCACGCAACTGTGGCAGTGTTATTTAAAATGATTATTAGAGCTAAACAATGTGTCTGTTTTCTTGCCTTTGTGTTGCAATAGACCCTTTACGAAAGTCAGTCAAGCAACTATGAGATACCGAAACCGCCGCCATTACTGCGTCGTCGTTTTGGGAGCGAGCGGTGGCAGATGGTTGTGGCAGTGTTCCCGGTACCTTTGGCTACGGTCCTCAGGGACGAGTGACTTTGCCTTCCCATGGAGCACTGACCTCACTGCAGTTCCGCGTAGCTTTAACAAATGTAAGATAGAGGCGTACCGCGTCTCGACACTCGCTTCGAGCCGCCAGGTTGCCCGAAGCAACAAGTTCATCACCGAGGCCTACGTTGATCCGGCGTCGGTTCAAGTGTTGAGGTAAGCACTGTTCTTTTCTTGTCGCCCGTTCAGACCTAAGCGTGAGCCAACCCGAAGCTACAAGCGCGCGCATCACGCCGTGAACGTGTCTTTTACGTGCAGGCGGACTTGTGCCGCGTCTGCCGCAGCGCCGTGCACAAGGAAACGCCAAAAGAGGCCTAAGATACTCGCGCGTCTTCGGCCTCTTTTGCATGATGAAAGAAATGTAATATTTTCCGGCTCGTTGATTTCTCACAGCTTAAGATAATGTTGCGAAGCTCAGTGGCGTACGGACTAAAAGAGTACGAGGCAGGGGGTGAAAGGTAAACAGTATCACTCTTGCGTCGTGCCGGTGATCTTCGCCCCTGTACGCCTGTTTTGATCGTATTGCTTTCTGTGTTGGCAAGTTTCACGTTGACGGTTTGACGTGTGTGGTGCCCGCGAGCGTGCACTATGTCCACTATCCAGCACGAGCATGCTAGCTCAAAAGTTCGGACAAACCAGTCCTAACTTTCGGCGTAGTAAAAGCTTCCGGCGTTTAGTAAACGAGTAATCGCATATATGGCGCGTCTTTTCTCACACATAGTGAGCACTGCTGAGATTATGCCTCTTACTTATTCGAAAAACAATGTGGGTGAATACTTAGTATGTTTGTTCACTCTACAATCTATGCAGTAAACATAAGTAAACAAGAGCGCAAATTTATTTCAGATCCACCGGAGTGCTCATCAAAGCAAGCTGCTTCAGGAGCCAGAGGAAAGCCAAAGTAGGAAACCTGGGAGTAGAAATATTGCGGTTAGAAAAAATGTGGTTGTATAACTTAAACGATGCAGACGGAATTTTGCAATAGAAAATTGTTTCCGTTGGGCTGTTCTACTGGTTGTTTTTAAACAGCCTTCTGTCAAGACTCAGGTGTGTCTCTCTGTCCCTATTTGTTTGTTACAAGCTCTTGAAATGACCTTAATAAAGTCCACCCTCCTATGCATCCCATGTGCATGTCTGTTCTACTCTCCAGTGTTATTCTCAACAAGCTCTTGAAACGACCTTAATAAAGTCAACCCACCTATGCATCCCATGTGCACGTCTGTTCTACTCTCCAGTGTTATTCTCAACAACACATCGATCATTAGTTTATGTTGTGGCAACAAATATGCTGTGTGATGTATTCTATGGCATGCTGGGCATGATGTGCCTTTTGCGGTTGTGATTGGGTGAGTTCTATGCTCCCAAACAAAGTTATGAGGTAATGTGGTCAAAGCACTTGAAGAGCAGCTCTAGCAGAACGTTGCGGGGACGAGCAAAGCAAATCGTTCTCGGAGGCCCGATACCGCCCCGGGCGCGCGCTTGAAAACATGTTTAGAAGTTTCAGCACGAGCTCGCGATACAGGCATTAAAGAGACGAAGTACGCCTCTCCGTGCTAGCAAGAGCAACCATGCAATGCCGATGTCGTGAACGTAAAACAATGTTCTATCGAATTCCATGTAATGTCGTGACGTGCGACCACTCCTTGCTTTCGTTTTTTTTTTTTTTTGCGCGCGAGTGCTTGTGCGGACGAGGTATTATCCGAAGCTACGTGCCCATACCTACTAGGAAACTTCACACAACTTGTGATCGGACACCGCAACGCAACGTTGTCAGAAATAAACTGAATACTGGTCAGGAGTCGCTCGCAGCTACGGGATCCATCGCACGATTACTCGTGCAGTTCAAACGTATTTCGAAACGATGTCGCGTGGACAGGGGTTATCCTCTATAGATTATTTTTATTAGTGCTAGCTTTACACTCCGAAGCGGTGAACACGCGCTCGAAGCTTCGAAAAGCGTTGAGGCAGCAGCGGACAGGCCAAATGTGATCGTCGCTCACTCCGCGCAGATCTGCATGACCCGATTTCTTCGAATACTGGTGTTTTTAACGTGAAAAAAAAAAAAAAAAAAGACTCACCTTGTGTTGTTTTTATCTCTTGGCCCTCTTTGGGCGCATTGAGGGACGCATGTCAAACGCTATCACCACTGCCGAACGCAGCGGAATGGTTCAGGTTCAACCCCCTCGATGCTTGACGACGCAGTAATGGCGGATTTTGTGAAGTTCGCGCAACCGACACTAGAGGCGCTGACTTTCGTAAAGGGTCTATTGAGCTAGCATTCGCTAGCAGCAGCTAGCAACTGCTACCAAGTAAATCTGGTTTTACCTAGGGATGTTGCGAACTTTTTTCGAATCGAAGTTTCGATGATCGAATCAAGCGATTCGGAAGGTTCGAAAGATTTCGCATTTTCGAATTTTCTATATCGTAAAATTCGACGAAGTCGAATTTTCGAACTTGTTAAGCTAAGAAGTTCGACGCTTTTCGAACTGTCGAACTTAGTACGCTTAAAAATTCGATCCTTTTCGAACTTTAGAATTTATCACACTGCAAAATTCGATGCTTGTCGAACTTCCGAACTTGACTGACCAAAAAATTCGATGATTTTCGAACTTTCGAGTTTCTTGCACTAAAAAGTTTGAAGCTGTTCGAACTTTCGAATTTCCTATGCTAAGGAAATCGATAATTTTCGAACTTTCAAACTTATTTATCAATAGAATTCGAAAAGTTTCGAACTTTCGAATCCTGAAAAGTCAGAAGTTCGACGAACTTCGAACTTTTAGGGTAAAAGTTCGACGTTCGTCGAACTTCGAAAGACTGGCGGATGGTTTCATTTGAATTCAAGTAGTAAGGTACATTCGTAATTTTTTTTCTCGAACTTTTACATGTGGTGTTCCGTTCTTTACGAAAGACAATGCCGTTTCTTTCAATGTTCTGGCATGCTTAGTTTTAAAGAAATTAATTCCCGAAGGAGCGAGGAAGGACGACGGGTTTTTGACGATTATCGTTTGTGCCAGATTTGAAGCACGATGTAGCCTAAGCTATTTATGGTAGAGATGTTAAACTTTTTAAGAATGATCTATGTATAGCCTAGATAAGGGTCGTCTTAAGATATGACTATTGTTATTCAAGGTGAGTTTCGAAGAAATGTCCAAACATGTATCTACATGCAATTATGCCCTAAACTTGGTATTTATTTTCGTCTAAGTTGTTTGAGTATCGCATTTAAATTAACACCACAGACAGTACATATCATTGCCATCTGCAGAATACAAAATAAGGTATTTATTGTTTTTTCACGTTAAGGAATAAAGTAACTCATGGGAGAAGATTTCTAATATTGTTAAAGTTCAGCACGTCATTAAAAGAAAACATTTTTTTTTTTCGCTTCACGTTCCTGGGACGTGTTTCTTTTAGCCTGTACACATTTTGGTAGGAGAAAGTTGTTTCGAAGTTCTGAACCTCTGAATATGCAAGAATACAACACATCCGGCGAGTTCTTGATAGTTTTTCTTTCTCCAGCTTTTTATCCCCGTATTTAATTTTTTTTTTTTTTTTTACCATGGCACAGTTATTTAAGTCGTAAAGGACATAGCTTTGAACTTCCGAACCACTAAGCATGTGACGAGTAGTGCCTTCTGACAACGAGTTTCTAACAATGACCATCTACGCGATATTTTATGCAGTGAAGAGCGACAGTAGGTATACAAAGGCATAAATAATTTTAGATAAAAATAAGCTCGACCACGCCCTCTTTCCCCGTATTAGCGGCGAGAAGTTTTGGTGGCGCCCTCCTGTGGTTCCCCCTTGTGACGTCATTACCTTGCATACAACAAGTTCGATGGTGTTTGTTATTATCATGGGGGAAGCTTGAAATCATTGCGCTCTCAAAGGAACACTGCCAACACCGTCAAAATTAAAGTTCTTTCATTCCTCTTATTTCCGTCGATGATAAATCCTCTTTCCGACGTCATAGTCGGCGTTCGGCCAATCGTGGAAGGCCGACCACAGCGACGCTTTCGGTCGCGCACGGGGCTAATTGTTTTCTTTAACAGTCCGAAATATCTGGAAGGGGGGAAGGGGGGGGCTGAGGCCCCCCCCCCCCCCTTTCCTCTTCCCTCCCCCGTTTTTCCTCTTCCGACGCCACTTGTATGGTAGAACGCTCCTCGGCCTCGAGTTGTGTCTGCTTCTGTGCTTTTTGCGAGGCGATTTCTCCGTCCCAGAAAATAAACCTCCAGGACAATTACAACTTAACTTACTATATGCCAGCGTCACTCGGGCGGCGTTCGTTCGGATTACTACCAGCGTGCAAGGGGTGGGGAGGTAGTTTGCCAGGTCGCTTCAAGGTTTTTCTGAGCCTCAACCTCCTGCCCGCCCCTGGCCATTTCGAACTGGATGAGTATCGTAAAACAGTGTGTTCGTGTGATCACTACTGCGTGATGCACGTTAAAGACCCCCCGGGCTGGCGGTCACAATTACTGATCTATGGTCACACGTCACTCTGCACTGGCAAATATTCCAGCACATTTGGGACACTTGTCGTATCATTTAATTGCCTGACCAACTTCGCAGAGTCTAGATATCACACCCCAACTTTTCTAAACTTGATTTCGTGAAAACTGTTATTTGAAATTGAAACTGTGGAGGAACTTGAAAACTGGACTTCGAACTTTGAAAACTTGGACTTGAAAAAAATTCAAAATCTTCTAAGTTTTTTTTTGGTTTTTTTTCGAATTCAGCGTAAAAGAGAATCGAAGCTTTCGAACTTTTTGAACTTTATGCAGAGAGAAATTCGAAATCTTCGAATTGTTCGAACTTCATGTCTATAAAAATTCGAAGCGTTCGAAGTTTTCGAATTTTATTTCCAAAGAATTTCGAAAATCTTCGAACTTCAGATCTTCAGAAATTCAGATTTTTCGAATATCTCGAATTTCAAGTTAGGAAAGTTCGAATCTTCGAATTATCGAACGTCAAGTAAAAAAATATTCGAAATATTCGAACCCGAAATTTTAGAAACCGTGAAAGCTTCGAACTTTTCGAATTTGAAACTCTACTGTGATCGAAAGTTGCGAATTTTTCGAATTCGAACCTCGGTCGGTACGAAAATATCGAAATTTTTTCGAAATCGGAACCTCAGTTCGCTTCGCAAATATCGAAACCTTTCGAAATCGAACCTAGGGTGGTTCGCGACATCTCTAGTTTTACCCCAAAACCGAAACCTCTTCGAGTGTACGGGGGACAAAAAAAAAAAAGGGTCTTTAAAAACGAATCTCGGAGCCACCGAGATAATTGGACGGTTTTTGTCACGAAGGACTCCGACATGCATTCTCTTGGTCTGGCTCCGACGACGTGGAACATTGCGTTGTCCGAACGAAATTCCCCTGACCGCAGCCGCGGGCACTTTGGCACCCACCGACCCCCCGAACGGCACTTGTTCCCTTTTTTCCGGCCGTGCAGCCGCGAGACATACAACGCGCTGACCAACTGGCTGACGATGCGCGCACCCTGGCAAGCCCCAACATCGTCATCCTGCTGGTCGGAAACAAGAAGACCTGGAGGACGATCGAGAGGTCACCTTTCTCGAGGCCAGCCGCTTCGCCCAGGAGAACGGTGAGTTCCCCATTTGTGGACCGGGATTGGGGTGACTGGTACGCGTCCTCACACGTGGCTCTTCGATTTCCGCCCGACGACGACGTAGGATTGTCGTGCGGTTGCCTTCCGCGATCCCTGGCTGTGCCACGGCAACGAAAGCGGACGTGAAAGATGCCCGTTCCGCTGCAGGTTTCGTTCCAGCTTGGTGGTCCGCGGAGGTTCCAGCAGCTAGGAGTCGGAACGCCGTTACGTTTGCTCTTATTTTCGGGAAAAACGAGTCGAGGGATTCTTTTTTTTCGGTGTCGTGGGGCTTCAAGTACCCGTTCGACAAAGTACTAGCTTCACGATTTCGGGAACGGCGTCGCCCGCCCTGCTCCCCTTTTTTCAGAGGCCGCTCGCGTTGGTAATGCACGGCAACTGCCGTAAGTTAGAAATTGGCTTCAACAAATACCTAAAAACACTGTGACGATTTTTTTTTTTTTTTTTTTCATTTTGTAATTTGGTGCTCAGGCTGAACGCTTCACATTCCTAAAACATGGAGAGAGTAGAGGTTTTTATTCTTGTGGGTCGGTATGAGGTCACAAGGGTCAGCACGAGGCTCGCACATCTTTTTTTCCCTCGACCACCGTTTATCTCTGGGAAGGTTTATCGGAGGGTCATAACCTCTGTCAATACAGGCAAAAGATTATCTCCTGGCACCAGATAACCTGCTTGGTTGACTAGAGGACGAATGCGACAAGATTGTAAGCCTGACTAGCAGTAACACCAGAAATTGGGAAAAACACTGGCAGCAACCTATACGCCTTTCGCAAAAATCGCACGTGCAAAGCGTAAGTGAATTACCGAATTACTGTCGCCTGCCCCGACTCCCTCTCCTTGCGTATCGTAAAGCCCCTCTGTAAGCAAAAGTAAAGACATCTTTTGAGAGCACTGCTCGCTACGCTGGGATGATCATGACTGTGAGCAAGCCAAAAATAGAAATAAGAGTGCGTGCGGACGGGGATGTGAGTGGAAGGAGGTGGAGTGCCTTCAGAGCGCAGTCGAGTCTACGAGCCGACAGCCCCAATCAAGAAACTCCAGAAGCACAATGTCGCAGCTCTCGGCGTCTTTCTTTGGGCATGTTCTTCGTGGCTAATCCAATCGCGTCCAGAAAGCCCAGGTGAAAATTCAAAGTGGGACCACTTGCAAGTGGAACCACTTACAAGTGGTACCACTTGTAAGTGGTACCACTTGTAAGTGGTGCCTCTTGTAATTGCTGCCAGTGTCATAAACCATTTGTAAATGCCAACCAACCACGGATATCCGGTGGACATTTACTAAAGATCCGCAAATCTCCAGTGGACAGCTGCCGCACATCCAAGTGGTAATCGGTCGGGCGCCTGAATACTCACTCGTGCTCAGATGTTCCATGTTCTGAACTATGCGAAGGAACAACCACGCGCCAATTGATATTGGCCGGATCATTTTATTGCCCGTTCCGTCATACCTTTTACACATCAGTGCTTCTTGTGGCCTGGAGCATCTTCGGGTTTGCTGTAAACCTCTTATGCGATTAGCAACCTTGTTGCCGTGT
>JABSTQ010008760.1:0-69006 GCA_013358835.2 Ixodes persulcatus | reverse complement strand
AACGCGCAGGTCACGAGTGACCCGCGTGTTGCATCATTGTACTTTTCCCATAATACAACGTACTGGACCCTTGTGACTTCACACGTGACGTCATTATAGGAAACATCCCATAATGCAATGCGCGGGTCAAAAATGAGGCGGCACATTGCATTATAGGACGTTTCCCATAACACAGTGGTTCTCAGCCATGGATGTGTCGGGGACCCCTTCCAGCGGGGGGGGGTACGTAAGTAAGTTAACACGTCTGGAGCATGAAACAGGTGCCTTTTATTGCTGTCGTAGTTCCGGAAGCAGGTTGCAAATTAGTCACGGCCGGACTAAACTACAAAAAACGTGCCAAATAAAAAAAAAAGGTTTTTGTTGAGGGTCTCGCGGACCCCAGAAGTGGCTTCGCGGACCCCATTTAGGAACCACTGCCATAACGCAACGCGTGGTTACGCCGACGGCGACGTTGGCGTCACCGACCCGCGCGTTGCATGAGACGCTTCCCATAATGCAATGCGCGGCTCACAAATGAGACGGCGCTTTGCATTATGGGACGTTCCCCATAACGCAACGCGCGGTTACGCCGACGGCGACGTTGGCGTCACCGTCGCCGACCGCACGTTGCATCATGAGACGCTTCCCATAATGCAATGCGCGGCTCAAAAATGAGACGGCGCTTTGCATTATGGGACGTTCCCCATAACGCAACGCGCGGTTACGCCGACGGCAACGTTGGCGTCACCGTCGCCGACCGCACGTTGCATCATGGGACGCTTCCCATAATGCAATGCGCGGCTCACAAATGAGACGGCGCTTTGCATTATGGGACGTTCCCCATAACGCAACGCGCGGTTACGCCGACGGCGACGTTGGCGTCACCGTCGCCGATCGCACGTTGCATCATGAGACGCTTCCCATAATGCAATGCGCGGCTCACAAATGAGACGGCGCTTTGCATTATGGGACGTTCCCCATAACGCAACGCGCGGTTACGCCGACGGCGACGTTGGCGTCACCGTCGCCGACCGCACGTTGCATCATGGGACGCTTCCGATAATGCAACGAGCGGGACCCTCGTGACGTCACACATGCCGTCATTATGGGAAACGTCCCATAATGCAATGCGCGGGTCACAAGTGAGACCCGCGTGTTGCATTATGGGACGTTTCCCATAATGCAACGCGCGGTTACGCCGACGGCGACTGCAACGGCGATGCCGCTCAAGCCGGAAACGGGCGCCTAAGAGCTGCGCTCTAAACAATCAATTGATGTAAACCAAATCAAATTTTCTTTCCACAGCCATACGTTTGATCCCGTCCCATTTAACAAAACTAAAATAAGCCTTTGTTAACTGGTTTAAGGATGACGCGGCGTTAATATGAGGCTAAGTATAATATTAGGTGTCACCTTTTAGCATATTAAAGACAAGTTCAACCTAACAGTCATTTGCAACCATCATCAGCGAAAAAGCTATTTCGGTTACATATCAAAACTTGCATGGCTCGAATGGCCTGTGGAAGCAGCGAGAAAACGATGTCGGCCAGTCACCGGGAACTCCGTGGCTGAACTGGCCGGTGATTACAGAAAGAAAACGATCTCGGCCAGTCAGCGGAAACTCCACGGCTAGACGGGCCGGTGACTACAGCAAGAAAACGATGTTGGCCAGTCACCGGAAACTCCATGGCTAGACTGGCCAGTGACTACAGCAAGAAAACGATATCGGCCAGTCACCGGAAACTCCATGGCTAGACTGGCCAGTGACTACAGCAAGAAAACGATATCGGCCAGTCACCGGAAACTTCACGGCTAGACTGGCCGGTGGCTACAGCAAGAAAACGATGTCGGCCGGTATCGGGAATTTTCCGGCAGGTGCTGGCCAGTTTAGACAACGAGTCCCCGATATCGGCCGAAGTCGGTTTCTTACCGGCGTCCCTGGCCGGGATCCGCCGTACAGCTCCCGGTACTGGCCGACGTAATCCCGGTATCGGCCGACATGGTGTGCTACCTGGGGTTGCCTGAGAAGGAAAACACGCCAACTTCAATATGTATTTATTATTTACGTGACACTTATTTGGATTATATTCCAATTTTTCTGCGGAAACGATCGAAACCGATTCGTAATGTCCGCAAGAACTCTTGTATTTCTGTGTACGGACTAGTTTAAATTGAAGGCCTCAACCAAAATGGTCGCAGAGTTTATAAAGAAAGCGCACCTGGCCATTCTCCGGCAGCGGGAAGTAATTAAAATAAGTTCAGACCTCATCGATTAAATATAAGTCACAGTTATATTTAATAAACTCTTATCGAGGGCAACATGCTTTCATTTAAACACGAAAGACCTGGTATATTTACAGTGGTTTTTTCTGTGAATATATTTAGAACCAATGCAATGATGAAAACAAAATATATGAGCCATACCTTCTTGACCACCAAGCTGTCGCCATTTCCATGGGTTGCTGCTGATCCTCGACATCCAGACACGGCAGCACCTCCACAACGAATCCCGGAGAAAAGCTCACCGGAGAAAAGCTCACCGGAGAAAAGCTCACCGGAGATAAGCTCACCGGAGAAAAGCTCACCGCAAAACCGGCGGATGCGGAGAAAAGCTCACCGGCCATTGAGCGTGTGCGGAGAAAAGCTCACCGATTTTTATTCTTCTTTTTATATGGAGGCTGTTGGATCATGCATAACCTATATCAATTTATTAACATTAAAATTCGTCAGCTTAATAAAAACGAAAATATTCTTTTTTGTAATATTTGTTAAGCTTATTGGGTATATGGCTCCCAAATTAATAATTGCGGGCGAGTGTTTTCTATGGCTTACTGTTTTCTATGGCTTATGCATAAAGTTTTCAGTTAGGCTTCGTTGCGTAGAGACGCAACGAAGCCTAACTGAAAACTTTATGCACTTGAAGAACAGGAAAGAGTTCGAAAACTTTATAATGCCTACCTAAAACCTAAAAATCAAAACTGTAAATGCCGAAAATCCGAAAGTACATGCGCAACAACGCGGTGCCTGAAATACTCTTTGAAGCTTTTGTTCACCTTTGAAAACAGGATAGAACAGTCAGTAGGATATCGAGGCTTCTTTCTTCCGCGGACATGCACGTTTTCTAGCCGTTCGTGCTGGTGGTTCCACTCGTTGCCTTTGTGCGATAGTGCCCTTCTACTGCGAACCACCCGTGACCTTCAGAGCTGCACACTCTCAGCGTTTTTACTCGTGACCTATAAAATGAGTACTCTTGTGTAATGTAGCGAATAGGGCGAGTTGGTAAACGTTATACATGATGAAAACCGCTCAAACGACGACGCCGGAGTGAGGACCACAGACACGACAGGACGAATCTGTTCTCGCAACTAAAGTTTTGTTTGTGAAATTTACAGAAAAAACAAACAGCGTAGCCGACACTGATTAGACCAACAAACACCTATTTATCTGGGTGTAGGAAAAAAAGTCCCCGGAAAAAAAGTCCCCGGACAAAATGTCCCTGGAAAAAAAGGCCCCAGGTGGAAAGTAGGAAAAAATGTCCCCAAAGGATTTTCTATCTCTGGGTTTCCCTGATCCTCATGGCCTACGGGCGGTCCTGTCATATGTCCTTGGGAAAAAGGCATTGTGTGGCAAGTAGGAAAAAACGGCCCCAACAAATAGGAAAATATACAATTCCCCTAAAGTATTTAGACATCGCGACACTCTTATCGCGAACACATCGGCGTATTTTCACATTTTGCTTAGAAAGAGTATTAGTGGGAACGAAATTTTACCGTCTGCATAATATCCACAAATAAGCACTCTCAGTACATATAATAACTTTAATGACAATCAACCTTTCATTTCTATAAGAGAAAGATAAAAAAAAAAGCTAGCGATCGCTTGTTCGTGTTAAGTGTCGGGCTTTTTACCTATTTGGAGATGATACACAAGTACCTCTCACATTTCCCAAACACAATAATTTGGGTTTGGCTAGAAGTGTTATAAATGTTTATTTCACAATGAAAAACAAACAAAAACGTCGCGCTTTTTACCTATTTGGAAATGGTACATAAGTACTTCTCAAATTTCCCAAACACAATAATTTGGTTTTGGCTAGAAGTGTTATAAATGTTTATTTCACAATGAAAAAACAAAGAAAAACAGTTGAGATGCAATGTTACAAAATCAGGAATTAAATGACACACTCTAGATTCATACACAAAAGTCAAAAGCGGATCGTGCGGCAGTGGAACAAATGTGCCTTTGGGGCCATTTTTTCCTACTTTCCACCTGGGGCCTTTTTTTCCGGGGACATATTTTCCGGGGACTTTTTTTCCGGGGACATTTTTTCCGGGGACGTTTTTTCCGGGGACATTTCTTCCGGAACCCTATTTATCTATTAGGCACTACACAATATTCGAAACTGAAACGGTTCACACACCGCTATTCATATTAGCTTGCAAAGAACAAACCTCTTTATCTGACAGAGCTACCGAAGGCGCACTGTCAACTTTCAATAAATTGTTGTCTTTTTTTTCCAGTGTACGATGTTCTTTTTTGATACTTGCGGCTTAATAATATACAGAATGGGTGATTACTAATTTCTGAGGAATTAGTAAATATGCCAATGAACTTCAAGAATATTACAAAAAAGAGGACATTATTTTAATGAAGTGACGAATGCGAATTGTGTTAAATTGCCACGTTTGACGCAGAATCCGCTAAGTTAAAAAAATCGGTGAGCTTTTCTCCGCATCCGCTCAAAGGCCGGTGAGCTTTTCTCCGCATCTGCCGGTTTTGCGGTGAGCTTTTCTCCGGTGAGCTTTTCTCCGGTGAGCTTATCTCCGGTGAGCTTTTCTCCGGTGAGCTTTTCTCCGCCGCCCCTCCACAACACGCGGTCACAAGTCCTCCGGGCGACACGGTACGAATATCCCCTGTACATTAACTTCTCAGACCGCTTCTGAGTTAGCACGATGCTTGCCATACTGTAAAGCCTTTGGCAATGCGCAAAAGTACAAGTGTGCAGGGTTGCCAGGTAATTTCTAGCTGAAACCGCCAAATGCCAGACGGTGTAGCCCAAAAGTAGCCAAATGCAAAAATTCATGTAGCCCAAAAGTAGCCATATTCTGCAGAGCCCAAAAAATCGTGCGCTTGAATGTGCGAGCTCAATTCGAAGACCCTCCGTCTGCATAATAGGGTTTAGGAGCAGCTTGCAAGATCTACGACATCGTGAAATGTATTGAATGTTTAATGTCAAAAACAAAAGTACAAAACTTTTTCAGACGCGTTTCTACAGCACTCGCTGTAAAAACGCGAGCCGCTTACTTGCCTCATACATGAATTCCGTGTCTAAACGGGCAAAAACTTCTTCAGTAGGGTTGATGTCCCTACAGCACTCGTTCTTCCCAAGGAAATTGCAAACTTCATATAGAGGACGTTTCGGAGAGTTGGAAGGGACACGTTTTTCGTTGGGTCTGACTTCGTGAGGGACATGTGACTGAATACTCTCTCCACGGCGCATTCCACATGGGCAGTGTCGGGAGCGCGATGGCAAGCTCGGATAGCAACGGAAACAGGGCTGCTCCTTGATCGATCTTGGCCATGTTCGGAATATTCATTGCCCCAAATTTGTTGTCTTTTGTTATGGCTCATCGTGCTTTAAGAAACTTCCATGTTTCGCGGAAAATCCTTTTTTGTTATATCCGGTACAGCACGCTGTATCGGGCGACATCAAATTCTGCAGGATGTCTTGAGTTTCCTTTATTATAATTTTTCCTTGGATGAGGTGCCTCCTGTAGGTGGATGGTGGGAAACTCGAGGAAATAAGAGACGCCAGTAGGAAGCACAAAGAGCTTGAGGGGCAAAAAATAAGCCACAATACGAAAGCGATGTCGTCGGAGCTGAATCTAGGTCACGGTAGTTCACTTGAGCTTATAGGTTCTGGCTGCACGCCCACGAATCTTCATGCAGAAAATCCCTCAAAATTGGGAATCCAGACAGGGTGGACTGTCCAATACCACCTAGAACACAAGGCCTGCGCATGACGTTTCGTTAGTAGATCCCCGACCCGCCCCAAGCGGCAAACAGGCTGAAGCTTGACGAGAGTATGGGCCGCGTCAGAACTACGGCTGTGTTCCAAATCTTACCCAAATGAATCGGAGTTACTCCGGCGGATCGTATCACAAGACAGCACAGATTGAAAAACGCTGGACGCGGGTTTGTTTTAGAACGCCAAGGAACAAAACCCTTACCCTGGAGCATACCTCGGCAAATTCATTCATGAACTCGCTCATTCACCTTCATTCACATTCACGGCGTGAATCTGAATGGCTCTGAATGAATTCTTGAAATTGAAAAAAAATCATGATGTGATGGTGAATGACTTTGTGAATTTGAATGAATTCGTGATGTGGTGGTGAATGACTTTGTGAATTTGTTTAAATTCGTGATGTGATGGTGAATGAATTCGTGAATTTGAATGAATTCATGATGTGATGGTGAATGAATTCATGAAGCCGTGATATGATGGTGAATGACTTCGTGAATTTGAATGAATTCATGATGTGATGTCGAATGAAGCCGTGATGTGATGGTGAATGACTTCGTGAATTTAAATGAATTTGTGATGTGATGTTGAATGAAGTCGTGATGTGATGGTGAATGACTTCGTGACTTTGAATGAACTCATGATGTGTTGTGATTGTAAATGACTTCATGAATTGAATATGCTCCTGTAACTTCTTGGCACAATTAAGTAATCTTCAACAAAGAATACACGATTTCAAGCGCCCTGTTTTAGGTCCAAGACACGCTGCATGCACAGGCGCCTCGCGGCTCGCCTACAAAAGTTCGAGCTCCGCGCTCTTGCACACACGCGGAGCTCAAACCTGGTGTGTGCAGCAACCATGCGCTTGTTTGTAAGCGAAGCAGAGTAGATTAGGTGTAAAGGCCCATTACAGTAAATTGATACCGGGTTTTAACTTTACCAAATAGATGTGGCTTAGTGAGACTCGGGCGAACTAGCAGAAACGCAAGAAACGAGTACGTTAGTCAAGAAACTAACGCGTTACCCGTAACGTCGTTACTTGTAACGCGTAAGTTCCTTCACTGCTCTCGCATACGACTACAAGGGGGCAGCGAGCCGGCGCCAAGGCGGCGGGCACTAGTAGCAGCCGGCGCTGCTTCGTGTACGCGGCGCAGCCATATATCGTTTCAAAAGAGCCAAAGTCGACGTCACCAGCAGGCGCACCTAATCCGGCGCCGAGACCATATCACGTGTCCTGCCGGTTCCGCGCGGCGGCGCACGGAGCACATTCACGTGACACGATCGCAGCGCGGCATTGGCTGGGTTGGCGCTCTATCAATGTGCTTTGCGTTTCGCGCACTCGAAACACCCCACTTCCCCGACAGAGTCAGGTCCTGGTTTCAAGTGGCTGACACAAAAAGGCGCCACAGTCCTATTCCTCAAGAACTGCGAACTCGTGAAGGGCTACCAGCCGTGAAGTCGAATTTAGTCATAGAGATCATAATTTAGTCAGAATGAACCTGAATGACTTCGTGAATGATGCGGAATTCATGATGTGATGGAGAATTTCGGTGAATTCGTGTTGACCGTGATGGTGAATAACTTCGTGAAGTGATGGTGAATTCGGATGAATTCATGATGTGATGGTGAATTCGGATGAATTCGTGATGTGATGGTGAATTCGGATGAATTCATGTGATGGTGAATTCGGATGACTTCGTGAAGTGATGGTGAATTCCGATGAATTCGTGAAGTGATGGTGAATTCGGATGAATTCATGATGTGATGGTGAATTCCGATGAATTCACGATGGTGAATTTCGATGAATTCGTGGTGATGGTGAATGACTTCGTGAATTGGTGATGTGATGGTGAATATCTCCGTGAATTCGGAGGCGGCAGTGATGTGAAGAGGATGAATTCTCGGCGGAGTTTGAAAGCCGTGATGCGAAGGGGATGAAGTTTTGGCACGGTTGAACGCCGGGATGTGAAGGGCCGTGACTGTCGAAGGTCGGAGTACCTTGTGACGTGATTGCGAATGAATTTGGAGACGTAATTTTGTTCTTGATGTGATGGTGAATGAAGGGGCTCTAAAATGCCGACATATGCCCTGGAGTAAGAATGAGTAAATTTTGGAACACGGCCTACGTCGCATTCACTGGCGGCCACAGCTGTTTGCGCGAGTGCTGAGCGCGAGCTGATAGCGAGCTTCCAGTTCATTTGCAACGTGCATGCGAACACTCCCTCGGCCAGGAGCACGAGCTAGCACGCGCTCCTGGCTTTGAGACGTGCATTTCAAGCGTGCGCTCTCGTTCTGCGGAAGAACGCTTCAAAACAGCGACCTCGAGCTCTCGTGGTTCTGGCGTTGGCTGCGTTCTCTGCTTAAAAGTGAACGGAGTATAAACAGCGCCCTCAGAAATGGCGTCCAGTACCAGCGTCCAGCGTCCAACCAAGGGTTCTGCAGCCCTTCGCACAGCAGTAAGCCATTTTCACTTATGCATTTGACGCTCCACGTAAACGTCTAACTTCATCGTATGCTACAGCAACAGACACTCGGCGTGAGCATCTGTTTTATTATCTGCTACACAAACCACTGAAGCAGGCGATGGAGCAGACAATGTTGCAGACGACGTAGCAGACGATGGTGCTCATCCGGGCTACCTAGGGGGCGCTGAGGGGATCTACTAGTGATGACGTTTAGAGGAGGAAACGCGCAGGCCTTGTGTTCTAGGTGGTATTGGACTGTCGCTTTGTGTTCATGCTGCAAGTTTCCTTTGTACATCTACTCTAAACCAAGCAAAGAAAAAAGAAAAAAAAGTGCCGCGTTAGGATTTGGAATAGCCCAAAAATAGCCACATAGCCAACTGCCAAATTTCGACGCCAAATGCATAACAAAGTAGCCCAATTTGGCTATTAATAGCCCAACCTGGCAACCCTGCAAGTGTGAGGTATCGTTATATAGGGTGTATTCACTGGCGGCCATAGCTGTGTGCACGACCGCTGAGCGCGTGCTGATGGCGAGCTTCCACAGTTCTTTTGCAGCGTTCACCCCACACCATCAAAATTGCCGGTCTTGGCAGCCTATTAATGCGAGCTCGGCCTGAGCATGCGCTCTAAACAGTGACCTCAAATATGGCGGCCAGTGAATACCCCCTATAGCCAGCTAGTTGAACGCGGGTGTAGCACGATTGCGCCACGTGCAGAATGCCTGTCGCAAAAACTCTTTGTCTTTAGACCCGCGTCTCGAAAACGCCGCGTTCGGCGGCCCCCTTTCATAATGCCCACTTGCCAAAAGGGACAGACAACGTCTCAAACTCAGCAACAAACTTTATTGTCTCTACGCCTCCTCCGAACGTCGCCACCACCATAATGGATGATAACCGAACCACAAACAATACATTAGAATCACAATGCACCGAACCGGGAACAATATACCAGAACCAAAGGGAAACGTGCCCTATCGTTTCCATCTTCACCCAGCACACCGGGTCCAAAATAGAAAGCAGAAACACAAGGTCGTCACCACCGCACCCGGAAGGATCCATCACCGGACAATGCATCACAAGCACTGGGAAATATACAATAACTTTCACCCCCCCCCCCCCCCCCACACACACACACACACTTCACTGAAACATGAATCACACACAGTCGCCATCTTGCCCCCCGTTATGATCCCGAACTGAACAACGGCAAAATAACTCTGCGAAACAACCCCGCCCCCTCCTAACTTCACCCCACAGAAAGCTTTACGGTCGGAGGAACTTTTTGGACTGACTTCCAAGTTGCAAAGACGCGGGATCCGGCCAACTCGTCGAAAGCCAACTCGTCGACGGCCAACTTGTCGACGGCCCATTCGTCGAATAGGCCAATTCGTAATAGGGCAATTCGTCGAAGGGCAACTTGTCGAAAGGGGCAAGCTGTCGAAGGGCGATTCGTCGAATGGGTTGAATGACGGTCCGAGGTTAACGTTCGTAGTTCCTTCTTACCTTTTGACCTAAATTTTTATTTGTGTTTGGACACAGCGCCCTTCTTAGGTTACAAGACGGACAGAAAAATCACAAGACTGCGAAGACAGGACAGTATCTTGAGACAAGTTGAGAAATGTTAATTTCGGGATCGTCCTTTTGTTTGTTTGTTTTATTACTTTTTGTAATGAGCCGTCGCAGACTGTCGCCGCGAAGCGGCGTGACTGATGGGCCAGATTGGTTAGCACACTATGGGTTAGCATTTCTGTTATGAGCCGCGGTAGACTGTCGCCGCGAAGCGGGGTGAACGGGTGGGCTGTGTAAGTTAACACGCGGCCCAGTGATACACGCGCGACGAAGTGATCGTCCCCCACTGTACCATGAAAGCGGAGAAAGCTACAAGTTGTTATCTTCGACAAGAAAGAGCACACTGGAGGCTATTACCGTGCGGCGATATTACGCATTACTATGGGGCAGGAGTTGCTTCGAAATTTCAGGACAAAATTATATGTTGTGACTTTGAAACAGCGGCGACCAGTTCGCCTCTTCGACAAGTTTTCCTTCGACGGGTTGCCCTATGACGAATTGGCCTATTCGACGAATGGGCCGCCGACGAGTTTGCCGTCGACGAGTTGGCTTTCGACGAGTTGGCCTAGACCCAAAGACGCATGGCTGGTGCAATTTCCCGACGGTTTTATGCGAACAGTTTCTCGCACAACACATCTCATCTCATCACGCTCTTTGTGTATAATTTCCGTCTTTGACCAGTTTGCTGTACATTCATTGCATTCCTGGAAATGCCTCGCTAGTTCAGAGTTTGAAGCGTTAATCCGCACATTCCGTTTATGTGTTGTTAACCTATCGTTAATGCGTCTTGCAGTTTGACCAACATATTTAAAGTCGCATTTCAAGGGAATTTTGTACACTACTCCGCTTACACAGAAAACAGAGCTCTCGCGATGCTTTTTTTACATAACTTTTGTCCTGCTTCATAGGGAGTCAGTTGAGCTAATTTGAAATCATGTAAAAACAGTGTCAACACCAAATCTCTCTGCACACGCTTTCAAGTTATGTGAAATGGCGTGAAAATACGGGATTGCAGCCCGTCGGTTCTTAAGACTGCCCTTCTCTTGCTTCTCTTTGATCTGTAGAGAAAGTTGCCGTTTAATCAAGGCCTCTTCATAGCCGGCACTCTCCAGCCTTCGCCATTGTCTTCTTAAAGACTGCTTCATGGAATGGCTGCATGACCTTTCTAGAGCGTTCTGAATCAGAGACCTCACTACCATTGCCTTTACGATTTTAGAAATGGCAACTTTGCTCCAACAGAACGGGCTTCGGCGCCTGCTTATTCCCAACACAGCCCATTGCCCACATGAATGCGTAAATCCAAAAATTTAATGAAATTCTCCTCCGATTTTTTAACAATGAGCCCCAGCTCCGTGACCGCTGACCTTATTACATTTTGTAGGGAATCCGATAACTTATCTTGAAAGTGCAAAATAAAAAAAATCAAATTTGGGGGTTTTACGTGACAAACCAACGACGGGCATCTGGCACGCCCCAGCGGATGACTGAGGATTAATTTCGACCACCCTGGGACCTTTTGACGTGCAACCGAATGCTCCGAAAGCTTTTGACGCTGTGCTGTTTTGTCGCTGTGCTGTTTTGACGCTGTGCTGTTTTGACGCCGTGCTGTTTTGGCACGTGCTCTGCTGTCGCTCTGCCGTTTTGACGCTGTCCTGTTTTGTCGTGTGCTATTTTGACGCGTGCTGTTTTGTCGCCGTGCTGTTTTGACGCTGTGCTGTTTTGACGCGTGCTGTTTTGACCGTGCTGTTTTGTCGCGTGCTGTTTTGTCGTGTGCTGTTCTGTCATGGTGCCGCTATCCAAGCACCCTCCGACTGCCGCAATAACCGACAGACGGCGGCAGCGGCCCCAGCTCAATGGCTCAAGCTTACCGCCCGGTCGCCCCAAAATCAGACGATGTTTCAAAAAGGGCGCGTGCACAATAAAATACATTAAGTGGAAACAAAACCAATGAGACCTATGGTTCGTCGAGTAATTTCAGCTACATGAATACACATACTTGAAAGGATAAAACAGCTAGTACGGGGACAGAAACAGGACTTCTTTCAAAGAAGTCCTGTTTCCGTCCCCGACTGTAAAAACTGTGTGTGAAATTACAAGCATTTTTACATAAATTTTCTGTTGTCATACAGAAAATATCTGTTTATGGTTTTTAACCAAAACATGCTTAAGAAAAAAACAAAAAAAAACAGACATTTTCTGTTTTTACTATTTTGGATAATGCGGTATGTTTCAACTTCACGAAAAGCGGTTCTTAAAACGTATTTAACGCATTAATATTTTGTTTGTGTATTTCAAGAATAAAACTATAATTATGTGTAATTTTAGTGCAAAGATTAACGCGCGTAGTGTCTTCTCCGGTCTTAATTGTGGTGCGGAGCTTATTTTTCAAGATGGATGCCGGGTAGCGGTGGTTTGTGGACGTTGGTTTTCCCGTTTGGATTATTCCTGACGTAAGCTGCACCCGTCATTGTTGTGGTCTCCCGACTGCACGTGCGTAGCCCGTTAACTTTCCAATTCAGTAGCGTGTTCCAGTTCAGTGGCAGTGTAGTAATTGGCTTTTACTAGATTGTTGCGTCGTCACGGACGCTATTTGTGCTGTTATAAGCGCAAGCCCGTGCCCGAACTCTCGCCCCTTTTGCCGTTTGTGTTCTTCAGTTTTGATGTTCGGCTCTGTGATTAATTAAGCCTAAACGTAAAAATCAATCACCTCTGCCTCCTTTCTCGTCAGGGCAACCCATAGCCCGGCCACTTTACTGGCCCTTCCTAGATGTCTCCTGCCGCCAGGTAGCAGCCTGATCGTTGAACCACCAACATCGTCGCCTCTCCATCAGAGAATCACTACAATTTTGTGCGTCAGCTAACAACCTTTTATTGTCAACAGAAAACTGAAAGATATAAAATAATTTGATAGGGGTGTATATGTTCTCCGAATGCAGTATATATCTATATCTATATCTATATCTATATATATCTATATCTATCTATATATATATATATATATATCGAAGTGAAAAACTCACGGTGGAAAACAACAAACAGCGGAAGTTTAATCGACAGTTTCGCCGAGAGACTCGGCTTCGTCAGGAGTTGACATACAAGTTATATATATATATATATATATATATATATATATATAAACCTGGTTAGACAGAACATGTAGACAAGACAAGCGCAAGATAGCGCTTGTCTTGACTACATGTTCTGTCTCTTGTACTTTGTCTAACCTTTGCGCTATTTAATTTTTATATCATGCATATCCAACTAACCCACCTCAATATCTTGGTACACTTGTAACATTGGCTTAATGTAAAACTAATATATATATATATATATATTTACCCACATTAAGTGGGATGATATATGTGCTATAAATCACACAGAACAAGGAAAAAACCGCAGAGAAAAAGGAAGGAAGGATGAGAAGGAGGACTTAATATGCAAAGCCTTATTTTGTTTTTGAAATTTTGAGGCGATTTACAGTTCGTAAAAATGTCTACCGTTTCTGGGAATCTATTTAGAAATTTAGGAATTATGTAACTCAAACGTTGAGAACCATAATTTGTGCGAATGTTTTCTTGAACATATTGTTCATGACGTAAGTTATGGGTTTTGGTTTTCTGCGGGTAATTTTATAGAAATAGAGACTCGCTCTTTTTAAGATCTGTGTAAATTTCTAGAGCCACTCTCAAGCAATAATGTTGTTGGATGGAACGAATACTGTGCTTCAGAAAAGAAGCAGCAGTATGAGCGTAACTCTCTAGATTATCTAGGCACCGGATAGCTTTCTTCTGTAGGACTAGTAGCTTGTCAAGGTTAGTTGCTATTGTTGTTCCCCAAATTAATAAACAGTAGCTAAGATGGGAGTGTAACAATGCATAATATAACTGACGTTTTAACCAACAAGGCAGAAGTAGCCTAACTCTACGCAAAATGCCGATAGGTTGGGAAATCTTTGAACGAAGGTGTTCCACATGTCGAGACCAAGTTAAACTCTCATCGAACCAAATAACAAGAAATTTATGCGACCTATCGTTCTCTATGATTGTGCTTAAAAACTTTACGTTTATTTGAAAGTTCATAGGTTCATTTCCAGGCTTAAAAATATTATATTTTGTCTTGCCAGTGTTCAACTGAAGTTTGTTGGACTGTAACCATAGTGATAATTTATTTAACCACTCATTTGACATAGTTTCTAGCTTCATTAGGCTTGAATAAAAAAAATACATTCATGTCATCTGCGTACAAAATAATATCTTGTGTATGTGGCCGATTTACAATGTCATTTATATACAATATAAATAACAATGGACCAAGAATAGAACCTTGTGGTACACCGTAAGTAATTGTTTCAAGCTGAGAACGGATGTCATTTATCAACGTATATTGAGAACGTGCCGATAAGTAACTACGAATCAGTGCGAATGCAGTGCCTCTGATTCCATACATTGGCAATTTTGTTAACAGAATATCGTGCAATATGAAATCAAATGCCTTGCTAAAATGTAAAAACATTCCGACTATGAAGAGCTTATTTTCTATATTGTTAATAATTTTATTTTTTTACACGCAACAAAGACATTTCCGTTGATTTGTTCCTTTGAAACCGATATTGTTGATTTGCAATTAAATTATGTATGTATGCGCCTGTAACAGTTGCAACAGTGTTCAGTATTGGTTTGTGTTTGTGCTTTGTGTGTGCTGGAGTATATGAGCAATTGATATGAGTGGCTGTCCCGTACAATCTGAAATAAAGACAATTTTTTAGCTCATCTAGCGGTCACTACCACACTTCCTAGGTGGCGCAAGCTGCCGCCTAATTCAATAAGCTAAGTATTAAGAAGCTTGCCAGCCGCCATGTTTTTTTTTTTTTGCGGGGACTTGTGATTTTACAAAAAAAAAGTATGTTAAATAATAGAAAAATTAAAGACAGAGAACAGAGCTTTACAGAAATTTTCTGGCAGGCCAGCTGCCAGACAATTTCAGTTTTTTACACAACTTTTTTTTTTTTTTTACAGTGTAGATGTTTTACCTTTCAAGTATTCGTATCTGTTCAACAACACGTTCGTTTTCAATTATTCAGCGACATGTCGTCTGCTTTTGGCGCGATCGGGCGGCAAACTCGCGCCGGGGCCGCTGCCGTCATCTGTTGGCTGCCGCTCCAGTCAAAGGGTGCGTGTGGATAGCAGAGGGGCGCTGTAAGTAAAGCCAATCAGTAACCGTTTTTTTTTTTTTAAGAATCTTTTCATGTACGCTTGTTCTTTGAAATTTTCGTGCGATGCTTCCACCACCTTCGGGCACTTCTGTGGCAAATCGCAGCGCGATTTACCACACAAGTAGATTTGTGCTATCACGGCTCCATCCGGATTCGTGGGAAAGCTGTACGGTTCGCGTATATACATGTCGACGATAGCACAGATCCGCGAGGAGGAAAAAGACAGAGATGAGAGGAGGAAAGGGGGAGAGAGGCCGCCATGATTGGCCCTTGTAGTCACGTGGTACGCGCCCGGCTGTTCTGGCCGTCACTGGCCGTCACCCCCCGCAAGCCTCGCCCGCGAGCAGACGCCGCCGGCGCCTTTGGGCTGCTGTGGCTGCCACGCTGGCCCCGCCGAAGTCAAAGGTTCGCTGCGAGTGTGTAATCCACAAAACTGAAAATTTGGGTCCATATCACATGAGCGAATGACATTTTAGCGAACAGCGACATTTGAGCGAATTGGCGTTTTAGCGAATAACGGGGGTGCGCGTTAACCCATCCGCCGCGCCGCGCTTACGCCGCTTCGCGGCGACAGTCTTTGTCGGCTCATTACAAAAATGTGAGCCCATTTGGCCCACCCGAAAACGCCGCTTCGCGGCGTCCGACTATTCGCTAAAGTGTCATTCGGTGAAACGTGGGCGTTCGCTAAAATGTCATTCGATCAAGTGAGTGCCTCCCGTGCTCTGCCTAGGTTCGCTGGTTGTACATTGGGAGTCAGGGGCGTGTTGTCTACTGTGAGAGCGTCGATCTCACTTCTAAATTTTCAGTTTTCTGGATTACACACTCGCAGCGTACCTTTGACTTCGGCGGGGCCGGCGTGGCAGCCACAGCAGCCCAAAGGCGCCGGCGGCGTCTGCTCGCGGGCGAGGCTTGCGGGGGGTGACGGCCAGAACAGCCGGGCGCGTACCACGTGACTACAAGGGCCAATCACGGCGGCCTCTCTCCCCCTTTCCTCCTCTCTCTCTTCTTTTTCCTCCTCGCGGCTCTGTGCTATCGCCGACATGTATATACGCGTACGGTTCAACCAATTGAACCCTCTAGTGTTGCGAGCGAGATTTTAGAAGTATTTTTCTAAAGTAGGGCTGTTTATCTCTCGCTGCCTCGTTGCGTGCCCGCATAAATATCGTGAAATTTAGTTCTTGGGTCTGAGCGGGCTGGGGGGGGGGGGGGGGGGTTGTTCTTATTTGCCTGCTCAGTTTGCGTTTGTTTGTGACGGTTGTGTTTTGCCTCGTTGTGAGCACTTGTGCATGCCTAATGTGTTTCGTCATTCAATTTTTCCTAGAATATAATCGGTGTGTCAGTCAGTGCTCGAGAATACGTGTTATTTCTTAAAAAGAAAAAAAAAAACATTGCGAAAAAACAAACCATTGTTGCGTCCCGCACGAACAAAAAGAAACTTTACAGGTATATAACATATACGTATAACATCAGGCAATAGGAAACCTGACCTTTAGTTATGGTCATGCTTTCACGAGGCGACTCCGTTTATAGACCAACTCAACTCACATACGCCACGCCCCTGCGGTGGCGCTGCAGTCGGTACTGCGCATGCGCAGACGCTCCTCTCTTCCCGAATTTGGTTTCTGCGTACGCGCAGTGCCCACACCTGCTATGGGAAAAGCGGGCTTCTTTATAAACACTGTTTTGGTGTAGTATATCGCGTTTCACAACAAGTCCGTCCGCAGCCATACCTTCGATCGATGGAACCAATCAAGCAGCGCCGAAAAAAAGTGCACCGTCACGGCTAGGCACGTAGCCAGGGGGGGGGGGACATGGGGCCCTCCGAAATCTTCCATTTTGCTGGGGCCTCCTGTTCCCCCTTCCCCTCGTACAGCATTTTGTAATGGGCGCCCCCCCCCCCCCCCCCAAATAAAAATTCTGGCTACGCGCCTGGTCACCACGCTCGTCGCTTTTGTGCGTTTTAGAACGCAGCTCTTAGGCGCCCGTTTTCGGCTTGAGCGGCGTCGGCGTCGCCGTCCGCGCGGTGCATTATGGGAAATGTCCCATAATGCACCGCGCGGGAGCCTTGTGACGTTACTTGTGACGTCACGTGGGACGTCACGAGGGTCTCGCGAGGAGCATTATGGGACATTTCCCACGATGCAACGCGCGGGGAGGAGGAGGGCGATGGGAGGAGGAGGGGGAAGAGGAGGAAAGGAGGGAGGGGGATGAGGGAGGAGGATGAGAGGAGGGAAGAAGATTGAAGGATGAGGGGAGGAGGAGGAGGAAGAGGAGGGAGGAGGAGAGGAGTAGCAGGGAGGATGAAGAGGTGAGGAGGAGGGAGGAGGGGAATACCCTCTCCTCAGTACCCTTCCCTCCTCCTCCTCAAGAGCTGCGCTCTAATTCGGCGTTACAGGGTGTTGTATACGTCTTTAATTTTTTTTATCGTCGGCTAAACCGATCACGTGCAGAAAACAAAAGAACACTATCGTGATGCATTCATTGCGCGTGATTGGTTAAGCCGGTGGTGACGAACGCACAAAATCGACGAGCGCCATGACGATACACTTCGGGGCTGCTCGGTTGGCTCCATTGGATGGTGGTAGCGTTGGCTGAGGTCGGACTTCTTCTGAAACGGAGTATTGTCATGGTACGGATATCTCGGAGAAAGCAGACGTAAGTCCAGAAGAAAGATGGCGGCTGGTTTGTTCGGTACTCAGATGGTTTTTTTTTTAGAAAAGATCGTGGAATTAGGTGTCGCGTTAGTCTTTTCCGCACAGCCGTCTTGGCAGAAATTGTGATGGGACTGGCGTTAATGTGACCGCGGCTCATTTTGTTTAGAATTTCAGAACAAAGACCGGCGTCCTAAACAAACGTGGCTGTGTCTGAAAGCTCCTTACAAACACAAGCGCTATTATAGGGGTGCGTTGTTGCATGTGTTCCGCTTTGTATCCGAGTTCCCAAGTTATCTTAATGTAAATAACGAAGGGGTCATAAGCAGTTTTGCATCGATGCTTCATTTCAATGCCCATGGCCCACGAAGCGCACGACGTGAGGTACACATCCATTAGGAGTGTTGTATTCCTCACAATATGTATGCAGATTAGGATACGGTCGGACCCGTGGCACTCGCTCCGGAAAACTTGGTGTTTTACCTTTCGCGGTTCATGAGAAACAAAATAAAGTGTTCGATTGCCGACATGAGAAAAGTCGGTCCTTTTTGTGTAAAGGCGACACCTTTCGCGCAAAGATCCCGTATTTAGTTTCTCCTTTTCTCTAAGCATAAAAGGTGTAGCTCCGTAAATATTGGGGCACGTGGAGCAGACTTGTACGTAATCCGTTACAAGTAACGAAATTACTTGTAATCCCTTACATTTATCAGTAATTTAGTAACGGAATAATTACATATTTTCTTGAGTAATTTTAAAGTAATTCCGTTACATTTTTACGTAACGGATTCCTTGTAATCCGTTACATTTTTTTTCAGGACTCCCCCCCCCCCCCCTCTTTTAAAAGAAAGGGTTGTTTTTATTTTGGTAAAGTCGAGTTCAGTTCCGTTCCGCAAAGCCTTTTTGGTAAAGTCAAGTTGGTAAAGTCGAGTTGGTAAAGTCGAGTTGGTAAAGTCGAGTTCAGTTCAGTTCCGCAAAGTCTTTTTTTTTTTGCAACACTAAGCCCCTGAATCTATTTTTTTTTAGACCTTAACAACAATGTCAAAAAATCGAAATGAACATTTCTACAAATATAAGAAAAAAAAAAGGGGGGGGGGGGCAAGTTATATCCGCTTTTTTTAGTCCCTTTGTTTTTCTTTGCGATCGAAGGCGGGGCGAGGCGGACACCAAGTGATTGTGTGCCTCTTCGAGAAGCTCCAGGCGGTGAGTGCACAGACAAAAATTAACAATATCCTTCTCGGTTATAGTGACTACGACCATTTTCATAGTGTCACTGAACGAGACAACGCTCCGTCTACCCTAAAATTCACTAAAAGGGATGTGATAATATGTGAAGGTGTTATTGCCACAAGCACCCTCGTTCGTTGCTGCACCCTTATCATCTTCTCTTAGAAAACAGGATGTATTTTTTCCTGCCTCTTGCACCTTATTTGACCCTGTTTTAAGAGCTACTTACTCTTTTGTAGTCCAACTTCTAGGGTTGGCCTACTTTATTTGTGAATTCCAGCCACGTTATCTGCATCTCAGTCACCATTTGTGTGAGTCAGCTTTTTGCGAGCACTTCGAAAATGGTAATGGTCTTCCTTTTTTCTTCTCCCTGTTTTTACCCCAGCAGGACGCATCTTATCTCAAGCAGATATTTTTACATACAAAACATAATGGTGGCTGACATAGACTTGATATTCTGGGCTTGAGGAGAGAGTGAAACTCGTGAGCGGGGCCATAGCGCGGCTTACTTAGTTCTCTGCCCATCGCTGCCCGTGGCATCAGCAGACGTCTATCTGGAGAACATCGAAGTAAACTGCAGTCGGTTCGTGCTCTGTGCGTTTTTGAACGGCATCAAGAAAGGTACACACGGCAAACGTGCGTTTACATTTCCTTGTTTTAACCGACGTTCTAATTAATTGTTGTTATGAGTGTCCTTTTTTTTCTTTCCATTACTTAAATTTAAATACTGGAAACCCTTTTTTATTCACCAACGTCTCAACCGAGGCTCGACCTGTTCAGAACCAAAGGAAGCAGAATATCGATAATACCTTACTGATACAACTATGTTTTGCTATTGTCTGGCAGTATATGCCGGTATACTAAGATGGACATAAATTAATTCTTATTCTAGTTTTGGCCAGTTGTATGGTGACTTCTACAGCTTCGCGATTTCGACAATGGAAAATTTCAGTAGATTGGTCCGATGACTCCGATAACGATACCCGATACTCCGCCGCCGCACATGCGCATTCATCATAACGTTATCGGGGGTAGGGAGATATCGGAACGATCTACTAGAACACTCGAATATCAGGCAACGGCTGCTACGACGAAGCTTTGATCTATCTTCGAAGTTAATAGTACTTCCATTGCTTCGCTGAAGACGCTCAATGCAGAGCGTAAAGCATTTGTGGGGAATAATATGCCACTTCCATACAGTGCCTCAGTTCAAAGGGTGTTCAGCATAACAGTCGACATCTTCAGTAAGAAATAGTGCAAAATGTCTGACGAGACTTTCGAGAGTCAGCTGTTGCTCAGAATACTCAAGGGCATTAAATGGAACAGGTTGCAACCATAAGAACTTGAATAACCCTCTTCCCTTTGTTTCTTAATTGTAGACTATATTGTTGAAAGTAACGCCACGAAAGTAACGGATTACTTTTTGGGGTAACGGTCACTTACTTTTATGGGAAAGTAATTGTAATTGTAATAAATTACAATTTAGCCTTGAGTAATTGTAACGGTAATTCCTTACAATTTTTCAGTAACGTGTACAAGTCTGACGTGGAGTTCGTCTTGGCTTTCGAATGCGATCTGCGCTTAGACACGCGGCATGGAGTGGGAAGTAAAATTTCTATCCTCCCCTCCCATATAATTTTTAGAGCACAGCTCTTAGGCGCCTGTTTCCGGCTTGAGCGGCGTCGGCGTCGGCGTCGCCGTCGGCGTCGGCGTAACCGCGCGGTGCATTATGGGTAAATTTTCCCGAAGGGACCCGAGGTCCTCCCGAAGGACCTTGGGTTCCTTCGGGAGGACCTCGGGTTCCTTCGGGAGGACCTCGGGAGGACCTCGGGAGGACCTCGGGTTCCTTCGGGAGGACCTCGGGAGGACCTCGGGCTCCTTCGGTGACTTCGGGGATGGGGGGTCACGCGACCCCCCGAAGTCACGTGACCCCCTTCCCCGAGGTCACGTGACCCCCCCTCGTCATCGTCACTGATGGCGTCATCGGCATCCGCATCGTCATCGTCATCATCACTGATGACGTCATCGGCATCCGCATCGTCACTGATGATGTCATCATTGACGTCACTGATGACGTCATCGGTATTGTCATCGTCACGTGACCCCCCCCCCCCCCCCCGAGGTCACGTGACCCCCCCCCCCCCCCCCCCCCCCCCCCGAGGCCTCCTCAAGAGCTGCGCTCCAATTTGGCGTTACAGGGAGTTGTAAACGGCTTTAATTTTTTCTTTTGAAACTAGTCATTCCTTTGTTTCTGAAGACCAATGTCACTATTCCCATTCCCCGTGTGCTCATTGGGAAAGCAAACACTGGAACGTTTCTCACAGAGTACCTAAGCAATCTTTCTTCTTTTGATAGATTCATGTGATATAAGCTTCCACCGACAAGATGAGGACTGGAGGGAGAAGTTTCAGTTGCCCCCACCTGCTCCAGGGCGAGCGTCTGTACCTTCGACAACGCTTGGGCATCTCGTGCACCTCGAGCGTGTTCCAAAGACACTCCCTGACGTTCTCATTCTGCAAGCGACTACATTGTCCTTTTTAGGTCTTGAGTCTCCTGTTGGTGCACTGATCCTCTGTCACACCAATACTACATCCTACCTAGGGCTGTCTGCATACACTGTCTGAGACAAGGACACATACGGAGATAACCCGTACTGTAGTTTCCGCCCGTTAAGAAAGGAATAGCCAACAGATCCAAATCCAAATTTCTTTCTTGTTATGATGGCCACATTGGGCATACATAAACTGTCTGCAGATATGTTCGGAGCATGTATGAAGCAAACAGACTTTGGTTCCCGTTCTTTTTTTGGTGCGGGAAGTGTCTCTGAATTACGAGGTATAAGTTCTCTTTTCGATGCCTCGTGTATAGTTTTGTAGATATTTCGAACTTTTGTTTTTGGGGGGTCTACGACGAAACCGAAACTGTATACCGGCTCGAGCGTGATGGCTTCCCTCGTGGTCAGCTGCATGTGGCCATCGTGCGACAAAGAGTTTGTACCGCGGTACCGCAAAGCGTGTGACTGGCCTAGGCGCAAGAGCAGTTTTGATGAGTGAGGTGAGATATGCTACGGCTGTTTTACCGCATTGCTTCGTAGAAATAAAACGTCGGTACAAAATATGAATACACGTCCGTAAAATTTCCGGCCGAAACGCGAGTTTGCCGCGATGAACGCAGGATCAGAACTGCGATCTTGGTGGTGTGCAATTCAGGTTGCAGAAGCGCTGTGGAAGTTAACCGTAAGCCCGCGCAGAGCAGGAACGAACTAAAGGAATATGGCCGCCGGCCAGGCTCGTGCCTTTTACTCGAAAAATGCGATGGATTGCAATTACAAATTACTGAGCCTCAAATGTATTTGATTACCGTTACAAATTACTTTCGCTGAAAAGTAACGGATTACTTTACTCGTTAGGTTACAAATTTCTTTCACGTTACTTTTCCCGTACACTGATCAAGGAAACAATAGAAATAATTTTGATGTTTTCAAAACTGTTCTGCTACACTACCTTCCATTTTTCATATGCCCGCATTATGGTAGTCCTCGTAAAAATACAATATTGTGTTTAAGAGAAAACATGCAAGTGCACTTCGTTCATCTGTAAGCTGACAAGGCAGCGAAAACAAGGCAACGAAAGCTGCAACCATAGCCACCATCCCGCTAGCTTATGGTGACCGGAAATGATCTATGGAATTCTGTAGACAAAGCTAGAAGTGTGCATGCTTAGTAGCAGCGTCTACTTTCGCTACAAGTGTAAAAAATCTTTCGTCAAAAAACGATAAAATGCTTGGCAGCTCTATTAATAGGCATCCTCCTTTAAAATAACGTACCATCGTTTTCTGAAAACATGTAGAAAGCGGCATTAATATAACACTATACGCTTTTTCTGAAATCACGAGCACATTCGTGAAAATGACGTGTCATTTGAATGTGGAGCTTCCTGAAAATAACGGCTTTCGTGAAGAAAAGGAAACCTGTTTCCAAAGAAAACGGCCATTTCGTCATAATCCAAGGGATTCATATTCTCTTTGGAAGAGCACGGTAACTAAAAACTATTATTCGCCGTGGAAGAAACTTTAGACCTGTTGAACACAAGAAAGTTTTCTGCTTCACAAACACCACAAATGCAAACTGCATCAGGAGACGGCATATGCCTTTAAATGTACTCAGTGCTCTAACAGATTCTGCACTTCCAGAGATGAAAAATGTCAAGGATTCCCAAGTTCTAAAGCTTCCTCGACACACAAAAACTATTTGGTGTTGCCGTGCCCTGCCAGAAAGATATGTCGAGGCGCTTTTTGCGAGTGCAGTTTTTGAAAACATGGTAAACATAACATATTGACTGTTTTTGTCGAGATATAGTTTAAAAGTAACTGGTGTTTTGCTGCTGAACACTTTTCACTTACCAAAGCTTGTGTGCAACAATAGTCTGTAATTTGATAAAGCTAAAGAAATCTGGTTTGAAGCACAAGGAATGAAGCATTTAACAGAGCTCATGCACACATCAGACGGAGAGCAATCTTCATGCAACACATAAAACTGATCATGTTAAGTAGTGTGCAACAATTGGCTGTTGGCAATTTCTTTCGTGCACGTTAAGACAGCTCACAGTTTTGGGTTGAAAATGGAGATACCAAGCACAAGAGGTTTAGAATAAGTGAAATAGCATGCAGCAAAAGAGCAGCCACTTACAGATTCTCCCATAGAATGCACCTGCAGGCACACCTGTGGGCACCTCATGGGGCAGACACATCTGGCAGTTTTCCAGAGCGCCACATGACCTTGGCTGGAACACATTAGCATCATATTACTGGTACATTCTTCCAACATGAATGCCCATAAAGAACCGTTAAGACTGAAATCTTCACAGAAGCCTAACAGATCCTTTGAATACACGGAGACCATCTAACGACATCGCTGCACTGAGTAAAAGTTTGAAATACTGTGATCAATTCTTTCTTTAGTAAAATATATAGCTGTTAACCTCTGGTTCTGTACCTTTCTCCTTGAGCAAGCTTAGAGGGTGAGAAAAACAATATTAAATTAATGGCAGCTCTTTATCATATATCAAAATACGTCGGCAGCTCTTCCTTTGGCACCGTGGGACTATCCAGATGTTGCCTGCATATGCAAGAGAAAGATGTATGTAAAGCACAGGTCCTATACCCCTGTGTTGAAAAGCGCAAAGAAGTCTACATATGCACACAATATGAGGGGAAGTCAGTAAGTCAAAAAAGGCTATCTTTAGAAAATTGTTTGGGATACGAAATCAAAATCATGTTTAATTTCTCGACATATCCTCCCGACATCAACACATTTATCCTATCTCTTTATCAGTGCCCCAATACCTTCTGCGTAAAACTCTTTGGGCTGCTGTCTCAGCCACAAGTGCATACCATCTATCTTCATCTGTCGCGATACATTTGCCGCCAAGGTGAGTTTTAGCGGACCAAACAAGTGATAGTCACTCGGGCCAAGTCATGGCTATAAGGCGGATGTTTAAAAAGATACCACCCAAATTTGTCCATTGTCTCCTGGGTTAACCGAGCTGCATGAGGCCTGGCATTGTTGTGATGAAGCAAGATTTCTGTGTCAATGCATGCCTTGCAAGTGCTTCATAGGTTAACGTCACACAGGTGACGGCCATCTTGGTGGTTGAGTTGGTCGAATTGATCGCCATTTAGCCATAGTGAACTGTGCCGCGTTCGGCTGCAATAACCGCTCGCGTAACAAAAAAAATGACACTAGCGAGTTTTAGAATAGGGGGCCCCAAAGCTTTGGGTGCCCCAGACAGCTCGGGGCATCGCAATGGGCATGCGCTGAAGTTCTGCGCATGAGGAGTGGGATGCCCCAAGCTGTTTGGGGTACTCAAAGCTGTGGGGCCCCCTATTCTAAAGCTCGCTATTGAGCTTCGAGAGTGGTTTCTACCGTACCCCCTGTGATACCGACATCGGAGGGCCCCAAGGCAGAACGTCTGTCGAGGAAGCAAAGGCGCGGGTGGCGGAAGAGGCTGAGGATGCGGTTACACACTATCGAGTTTGCGGGATACATTTAGTTAACGGTGAGTGATGGTCCTTTTCTAACGTGCTTATATTCGTGCAAGCTTTGCATCGGCAGCGCCGGTTATGGAAGAGCGAGTGTGAACTACATGTGAGCGATTCTCTCAAGCGACGCAACGATGCGACGCGACAGGACTCGCTGTCGCTCAGTCCGTCAAAACCACGTGCAAGCGACGCACGTCCCGATGAGCAGCAGTGACAGGCGATGTGTTCCGGAAATCTAGAAACGGGCGACGAGACAGGCGACAGCGACGAGCGACGGCAGATCTCGTCGCTCGTCGCCGTCTTGTGTCGTCACATTGAGTTCGGATTGAGAACGCAACCGCAGGGCCCGCAATCCAGTGATGCAGAACCGCACGACGAACGATGCTCATCCAGACCGAAACAGGCAGGGGTGAGGATTGACCGCACGCCGGGACGATACTCATCCAGGTAGAAACATTGAACCCCGCCCCCACCCCTTGCGATGGTAACGAGAGTCGTGCCGGCGCGCGGTCATGTATCACTACTGCGTGGTGCACGTTAAACACCCCAGGCAAGCAGTATACTGCACTGCATAAATGGATTATGTACTGCGCGTAAGCAGTGTCACCGAAATCTCTGGAAGGTTATCCTCACACTGTCTAAAGATCTAACGACAATTTTAACTTTTTGTCTTCAATCATCTAAAAATAATTTCTTTGGAAATTTTAGGCAAACCATCAGCATTGTTTGATGCCGACCATCCTGGCTGGACCCCCAGTCTGAATTTAGGATACAAGAGAAAGGTTCTTGACAAAAATGGAAGGTAAATAACATGCTGTGAGGTAAATGATGAATACCGGTTAAAAGAAGATTAGCTTGAAATACGATGTTTTTGTTCACTCCGCAACCAGGTACAACCGTCCCAAGGCGAGAAGAGCTGCTGCAAACAAGTGGGCTCTGCAAGGTATGTTGCCACCTCACTTTCCTGAGGAAGTGTTCAAATTCGCCCCCTTTATAATTCCCGTTAACTGGTTCCGATTTACATTTTGATGACCTGCCGGCAGCTAGCAGCTCTGTAATTGTAACTTTTGCCGCATACGCCTGCTCTTCACCTGCTCAAGACTGCCCCCCTTCTGCGGAGTATGGCCCTCCCGCTGAAGATGGCCCTCCCGCTGAAGATGGCCCTCCCGCTGAAGATGGCCCTCCCGCTGAAGACTGTCCTACAGCTGAGTATATCGAAACTCAACAGGGTGGAAACCCTGCTCTACCGGACGACCGAAGTCAAGTTGAAGAGATAGTGGTTACTAGAGGTATGTTTCTTGTTAGAAATCAAGCTTGTGGCCACTCGTATAAAGCGTCCAACCAGGTTGCCCGCATGTTTATTATTTGTGACCACCACACTTGAAAGTAGCCAAGGGAACTCAGTCGTGCGAGAGGCGCTCCACTTTTCATGAAAGGCCAGCGTAAAAGTAAGCTGGGTGCTTTTGGGGTTGCGGCATGCGACGATGTCCGTCATGACTGAGTGTTCAACCAGTACGTTGTGTCGTTCTCCGAGCCGGGTGGCTGCAAGGAATATCCAACACTGGTGTCGAATGAGAAGTGGTGTTAGATTTCTTTTATTGCTGCCTGCCTCGGAGAATGACGCGACACACTGGTTCAGCACGTAGTCATTAATTGACGTTATTGTCACTCGCCACGACCCAGAAAAGCCCTTGCACATACCTTTCATGCTGGCTTTTCAAAAAGGCGGAGTGCGCCTCGCATGGCTCAGTGCCCTTGGCCACCTCATCGAGATGGCCATAAATAATAGCCTGCCGGCAACCCGGTGGGATGTTTCAAACCACCAGAGCACCCACAAGCTTGTGCTCCCAAACCTTCCTGTAACAGTCCAGGTAACAGATAATTATTCTCCAGGAACACAGGCAGATGACTGCTCGCGGGAAATTGCCGATCGCCTAAACTAGGAGGTCAACCGACTTCCGGGTGGAGGTCTATTTCCTGCGAGACAGCCTGAACGCACGGTGTCTAACTCTTCCTGAGGGACGACAAGCTAACCAAGTTTTGTACTGAACTGCCCATCTTCCAACTTCTGAATGGTGTTTTTACGCTTGTGAAGGAAATGGTGAGGCACAGCCCCATTAACGCCTTGCCTCAGTTCCAGAAGTATGTGGTGACCCTGATCCGGCTCTGGCTGAATGTGCCTCTCCAGGACTTGGCATTCAGGTATTGTATTTTGTTTATCTGTCAGAAAACCTGCATAGTTTACATTGTGTGTTACAACCTGTATTGGCCTGTCTCAATCTCCAAAGGCTATTAATGTTTCTTTTTTTTTTTGTTTGTATTGACCACTCGGTATTTATTTTCTATGCTTCCTCCTCCTTCTTTCTGTCATTAAAGGGTTGACGTCTCCGAAGCCACTGTCTCAAGGATCTTGACGAAGTGGGTCGATGACCTCTACTTCGGCCTGGCTGGTCAGGTCGCCGACAAGAGAAAAGCTGGTGCGCACCTTGCCAATGTGCTTCCGAGTCATAGTTCTTCCGTAGTCATCCTCGAGTGCTTCGAAATTTTTATTGAACGTCCGACCTCACACCTTGCCCGGTGCCTCACATGGCGCCAGTGTAAGCACCATAATAGAGTGAAATACTATTGGGGTTGCTCCTCAAGGAACAGCTACTTATATTTCTAGGTGGAGGTGCGGCCGATCAAGTGACAAGCTCATCACCGAAAGCTTCGGGATTTTGGGTAACCTGCAGCCCGGCGACTTGGTCCTTGCTGACAGAGGCTTGACCATCACGGAGTCAGTTGGCTTCTGCTCTGCTCGACTCCAGATACCGGCATTCACCAGGGGACAAGCCCAGCTAGCACCTTGGAATGTGGAGGCCATAAGGAAGCTGGCCAATGTGCGCATTCATGTAGAAAGAGTGATAGGACTCATCAGGAACACGTATATGATAATCAAGAGTATCGTGCCTGTAGGTATGCTCTCTGCAGTTCACGAAGAGGAAGCAACCACAATGGACAAGATAGTTTTTGTTTGTTGTGCTTTGACGAGTGCTTGCAGCTCTGTTGTACAATTTGATTAACTCTGGGCTTGTGTGCGACTTGGAACATTGCCTTCACTGAACTGTCTGCAAGGCTGTCTTTTTTTTTTAAACGAACCGCATTCCTTGTCCAATTATATGCTATGTATTCCTAAGTCGACAGTGAACAAGTCATGTGCATCTTTTTGTTTTTGCTTGTTTTCCAAGCCGCAACGAGTGCCTTATAGGGCACACGAGTTATTGACAGTGTGTTGCTTATTGCGATTGTTTTCAACAAGCTTAAGTTATTGCTTCTTGATGTTCATCATGGGGCACCTTTGCGATTGCTAGGAGTGTCATGATGTGATATTTTAATTTTTGTGGGTGAGTAGTCATTGCATAGTCTCTCAATTGTTTCCATTTCCCCATTTTGCAATAAACAGGTGTTGTGTTTATTAGGTATGATTTTTTTTCTAAAAATGCTTTATAGATATGGAAGTTCATTTAAAGCAGAAGTTCCTATCAATGACACATTGAGAATGAACACGATACATGGACAGAAAACAAATGCCCCTGAATTCGAACAAAAACTTTTCTTTGTGAGAACTTTAATTATGAGGTGTAAATAGACCACATTTTGTTTCTTTCATTTGAACACAGTTTTCTTTATTTGCAATCTTTGCACAGCCATTCGCCTCGCGGTGCTTCTTTTTATTTGAACTCCCAGCCATTGGCCTTTTGGTGCTTTCTTCATGCCGATGCATGCAAAATGGTACCATTTTCATTTGTATTGCGGATTATCACACGTTACAATCTTGCCATACTCTGGCCCATTACAAAGACAGTAGACGTCCTCATTTCCCAAGTTCTCGTACGTCTGGTGGTGTACAGGTTCTGATGTATACCTGTATCGCAGCTCAGGCAACAGTACACGCTCGAAGAAGTATGTGCTCTTCAGCAACATTCTGACACAAAAGTCATTGTCTAGAAAGATTCTTTCAATAAAGATCTCCTTTGTCGTCCAGACAACGTAGTCTTAATACTTCACCTGCCACACAAACATCTGAATTTGTATTTTCCAAAAATGTGCATGTTTTCGTTTCAGTTGAGGGGCATCTCTATCGGGCAGAGTGATACAACTGCTGTCCCAAGAAGTGACCTCTATGACAGTACACTCTCGCAGGCTATACGGGCACTTCACCTCGAGTACGCCTTCATCACGGCAATCGCAACCCACGACTCCATCAGGTGTAGCTGCAAGGACCTGGTGATCGAAGCTGATGTTCATGCCTGAATCGCAACACTTGAAATTTGAATGCCGACTAGTCATTGCTTCAACATACTGTGCTCTTTCACAGGGTTCACTGTTGATGCCCCAAGTTGCCGCTACTGTGGTGAAGATGTGTTCACAAGGGTAACATATTCTCTGCACCACGCTTAGTGAGGGGTCTTCGATTGATGTGGAGCAGGCAGCTTTCGCACATTATGCAGTACCCTACCGGCCCGAAACGAAAACCATTTCCTACAAGAAGACGGGGCTCTTGTTTCTTTCTCGATAAGGTGGATAAGAAAAATTAGGAAAACGTCGCCAACATCACATTCCCACGGATCATACCTCTTGTTCAACTCTGATGTCACTCGCCAACTTGTCGCATTCCTCGGAGATTTCTTCCCATGATGGTGCTACACAGCCCTTGAACAAAGTGCACAGAAGTGCGGACTTGTTCTTTGCAGCTGTCGGTACATAGGGCTCTGCATTGCCATCAACAAGCGAAAGGAAAGCTGGCCTTAAATTTGATGCTTGAGCGCCGTCCAAAAGCTTGTTCCACTGTTCGTCGGTTGGTCTCAATGGGGCCGGTCTTTGTCGGCGCAGTGATACAATTGTTGATGGCTTTTCCTCATCCATTCGCTTTTACTTAGCTACTGCAGACGAGAAGTCAACTCTGGCTATCGGAACGCATGTCAGGTTCTTGCAGTATGCTAGAAGCCACCCATTGTCTTTGTCAGTGCAAGTTAGCAGTCTCTGTGCTTCACCGCCACTTTAAGGTAGAATAGGATTGCACCAATGTAAGAGCAGGCCTCCACGAGACCAGCCATACAGGTACAATGGGCAACAATAACTTCACCGTACTACGTCACTAGTACCCATCGCTGCAGGCAAGCTTCCTTTGTACTTTGGGAGTGGTTCACCTACAAAATAATAATAAGATTTTACTACATTTAGCAACCTTTTAACATAGATACTGCATGCAGATGTTCTAATGTGCAACGAGGGGCTCCCGGCGTGCACACCTACTCACGCATCTGAAATTCTGCTTACGTGCACAGAACTAGTCACCTTTGTGCCTCCGCCACCGCACCCGCCCCCGCTCCCCCTTCTTGTTTTACGGAATGCCGAAGTCACCCTACAACCTCCAGTGTACGCCTGACAGATCTTCACGAACAACCCAGAACATGCAATTTCATTATGGTTAGATTGGAAGTCTCTTACCATGCCAATCACGACAACATCGCTGTTTGGAAGGACTTTCAGTCGCGGCACTTGAACCCACCCACCCGTCAAATTATTGTGCGATTCCAGTGACTTGTGTGCCTTGAACTGGTCCCGCGTAATAAAGCTTGTCTTGCCGACAAGATAGTCCTTCACGTCGCACTCTTCTACTTTGGGATAAGCGCTTGTACTGGTCGCGGTCTCGTGAACTGACTGCGAAAGTGGATCTTTGCCGCCGCACATCAACACTTTCATCACAGCGCGATCGCACCGACCCCGACAACCTCTGCGCGTACTCGCTCAACAACATCGTTGGATTAATGAACAAAATGTAAGGGCGCAAACGAGCTGGTGTACATTGCACATGGTTGAAAAAACCCCGAGACTGCGGGTAAACGACACGACACTAAAAAGTCTCTACTAAAAAGTCTGCTAGAGACTTTTTAGTGTCGTGTCGTTTACCCGCAGTCTCGGGGTTTTTTCAACCATGAACATCGTAGATTCGCGTGAACATGTTGTTTCAGCTTGGAATTACGTACCTTTGTTGAAAAGGCGTCGCATTTCTGCCCATGCGCGGACCGTGAACGGTGCGCAACGCCGTGCTGTGGGCATACGCACGATGCAGTCAACAACCAACATGGCAAGGGGCGCCGCCCCTTTCCTAACGTGACGTAACTTGCAAGGCATGTATAGGCCTAGACATGTTTTGCGAATTGCTGCCCGAAACTTTAAACAGAACTTCCCAGTACGACTCAGCATTCAGGTGCGCGTACACAATTGGTCCTCTCCCCCCCCCCCCCCCCCCCCCCCTCTCCCCCAATCTCCAGTTACAACGCCTACATGCATTAAGGCTCAGCATTCAGTTCCACCTCATTTCAGACAATGAGCAAGCAACACTCTGTGAGGATCACCAAACACTAAGAATAATCTTGCCAGCTGAGAGCGTGACCTTGAATTTCTTGGTTGAAGCTGAAGGATGCTTTCATTGCATCAAAGCACGCGTAGCTTCGAGTTGGTTGTGATGAAGCCAGGATTCACCCCCAGCAACAATCTTGTTAAGCTTGTCTTCTTCTTCGGCAGACCTTCGGTACCACGACGTGCTTGAGCAAAAGGGAATCAATAGTCTTCGTGTGGGATCGCCGAAGAGCACTTATAAACTACAGCCTCTAAAACATACCACAACAAGCAGAAATCGTCCGCTGCTACGGCTAAAAACGCAGCAGAAAAACACGGCGAGCGAAACAAGTGGCAGTACGAACAAGAAACCTATTTGAATGCGGAGATGACATTAATGCACAAGGTTGCTTGACAAACAGCCAGCCCGATGAGTGCCCGCTTAGGAGCTGGTGGTAGCATGTTTTACATCGGTTTTAGAGTGGATCGCGGTTTCCCATTAGTGTAATATTAATACGAAAACATTAACTGTCCCATGGAACGAAGCCGGCGTTGTCTGTAACCGCTGTCGGTAACCGTCTGTAGCAAAAACAAATGGCACCTAAATTCCCATTCTCAATAAAATACAAAACAAAAGCTCAGCAACGCAGATGTCTCATCACGGATGCCGGCGGGTGCGCTCAAGGTCAAAGCGGACGCGCTACAGAAATAGAACACAAAGAAAAGCACAGCGACGCAATGCTTCGTCACGGAAGCCGTCGTGAAGCCGGCAGGGTTCGCCGCGCCTGCGCAGTGGGGGAGCGTAATGTCACCCCCGGAGCGCCTTGTGCTATAGGAAGACGTGGCACGCGGCTTGTAGGAATGTGCTGCATATAGGAATGCTTTCGCATTCCTACATGTAATCACTCTGCCGAATTTCAAGCGTTTTGGCAGTGCTCGTATTTAGCCTCCGTAAATCGATATCAGCGATTTACTTTGGTTCGACTTTTGATCGGAGTTGTACCCTTTTAGAAGCGAACGAACCACGAACCACGAAAGAATCGAAACATGGAAACTGTGCGGGGCGAGTCCTTCCATCTTGTTATTGACCTCCGTCCGCGGAGCAAACCACGCACAAGCCCGGTAGCATACATATTGGGTTACCTTTCAGTACATTTCTTTGCTTTGGATATTACAAATTGTATCGCAAATTTTTTGTTTACGAGTAGTTATATTTGTCTAAACCTGCGCTGCATCCAATTGCGGGAAAAGAGATTCAGGGATTCTTTAAATAATACATCCTTCGGAGCGAATGATTCCTTTTGGTTTTGGCCCGAGTTGAATGTGCCACGGTTCTGCCAGCTAGTTTTATTGGCGTAAGTGTATTTGTTGGCTCGCTTATTTATCCGTTAACATTTTATGATATTGTACGAGGCGGGCAGAATTGTGATCAAGTACAAAAGCCAAACGGGGAATCAGCTCGGGCAATCAAATAGTAAAATAGGCGACAATATAGTAATGCGCGACAACGCACTGGCTCTTGTTAAATCAGAGTATAGCGACCATCTCCAAGCAGGAACCATGGATACGGGAGGTTGTGTTGATGCTTCCGACGTTACCCTACCGAAAAAAAAAACACAGTATGTCTGCAAAATGAATTTCAGGTTTCCAGCAAGAACTTCAGCTAGATTTCCTGTTCCATAATACAGTTAGCGAAAAGTTATACTGTTTTTTTTTTCGGTAAGTACTCATGATTTGTAAAAAAAAATTAGCTTTCATACACATCAAAAACATTCTGAAGGGATACCGAAAAAAATATTTAAAAGTCAATTCGACTTCTATGCTATTGAGCACTCAACCATTTGCATTTTCTAGGAAAATGAGTGTTCTATATCCACACCCACAAAAAACAGTCATTAATAGTTTTTTAATATTTAAATTTATTTCGACTCAGAAGAGCCACAGTGCTGCAGAAACTTGAGTTGCCGATAACGTCAAATACCTCCGCCACTCCAACAGCTGACAATGCGATGAATATATACTACAGATGACTGTGAGATGGTGAAGATGAGAAAATTGTTGTTTGTGGATGAGTGTAAAAAAAATAAAATTGAAGAGTATACATGACCACTCTGACTTTATGAGCGTTTAGTCTTTCGGGATTCATGACCGGCTAGGCTCATGTGAGACCACCTGAGCACTATTTTTGTACATCACCGTTTGCCTGAATATGAAACACGGGGACCCTTAGAAACTCTCGCCAGGTCGTCACAACTCTCTTTTAAGCAGGTCCGGCGGCGCGCAAACTTCCCCCTGCCGCCTGGAGGCTAGAAAATGCACGATAAAAGTTTGAAAAAAGAATAAACATGTAGGACGAAGACGACACAACCACATCTTTCAGATAGCAACGGATACATAGGAACTACAAAAGCGAACAACCGAATGTTTTTTTACAATTTTTAATCGGTTGCTCGCTTTTGGAATTTTTATGTCCGTTGCTAGTTGACAGATGTGGCGGTGTCGTCTTCGTCGTACATGCTTATTCTTTCTTCAATCTCGACCCACACGCTCTTCGTCCATTAATTTGTACGATAAACTTTCGCCAAGTTCTCCCGAGCCAAATTCCAGCATAAAAGTTCGAGGAATATTTAAGGGCCAATGGAACACAGCGACTGGCTTCTAGCTCTATTGTTTGCTAAAAAAAAAAAAAAAGTTTGCAGCATAAATGTCTTCATTTTTTTTTCTGCGGACACGGAGTGGTTCGACATAAATATGACAGACTTTGCATAAAAATGTGATGTTTCGAATGTTCTAAGATTTTTTTAAGGGTCCCGAGTTATGTTTTCATCTAATCGGTGCCTTCGTAAATAGTGTTTTACACACTCAACAAACACAATTTGATCCTTCGTTTTTTGTTTTGTCTTTTCAGGCGCGTGTTTTGATTGTGTGAAGGCAAAGCGGTGCAAGCAGCTGTAACGACATCAGAAGATCGGGTCGTGGGGTTATTCAGAAGGGAAGAAATCAGGAAGGGGTAGCGACGGAAACGGACAAATAAAATAAGTAGAACAATGATTACGAGCGAGGCGAAGGGAAGATTTGGGAGGGTGGGGACGTCAGGGAACCCAAGATATACGGACCTGCGGAGCCAGCGAAGGAGCACGAATAAAACTAAAACAAAGCACAATGGGCAAGTGGCAAAGGGAGAGAACCGTGCCGCAAGGCAAAGGTGAAAGAGAGAAAAAGCGGCACATAAAAGATCGAAAATCGGTCCAACGGGGATGGAGAGGACGAACAAAACGAGGGAACTGGAAAAAAAAAAAGAAAGTAAACGTGGGGAAAAAAAGGCACAAAAGAGAAAGGTTGGAAGAAAGAAAGACAACAAAAATAGGAGCTCCGCTTTGCGTAGTTAGGCAATCATATGAAGAGTAAAATGGTAGATGAATACACTAGAATCATAACTTTTTTTTTCACGGAAACTTCGCACGAACCTGATTCATTCTCCCGTTTGAAAACTGCCAGACAATGCCACACGTGAACCCTAGAAATGCAAATTTTCATTAACGAGGCGATCGAAGAGAGTCCTTAAATTTTGTACTGACTACTGATATATAGCTTGCATCGGTTTGAGTTATTTTGCTTTGAATGCAATCTCAAATTCCGTCTTCTAATTACGCGCGTCCACCAAATGTTCGGAGTCAAGCTGGGACGCGATTACTGTCAGACAGTAATTGCGGCGATAATATATCGTCGTGTCGTTTTATCTACGGTTTCTTCATTCGCAAGGGATCGATCCGTTGTCAAAGCAGATTTAAGGCTATGTTCCCTAAAGTCAGTACAAATTTTCGCGAGTGAAAACAGAACAAAGAGTACACGACACACGGCTAAATTTATGTTCGAAATATAAGAAGAAATGCAAAGCCCGTCTACACGAGCGTTCTTGCCGGCACACCGCACCGCTTAGACGAGCAACGTAATTAAAAAAAAAATTGCTACTAAGGTCCGATTTGAAATAATCGTTCGTGATGAAGTTGGAAGCTTGGAGTACGGAAACGATTTCTTCAAATGGGTGATTTACGTAATGAATTAGACAAAGAACACCATGAACGCACATGTGAAGTATATTTGGGACACTGTAGGCCGGCAAATTTACGGCAGACACTGAGGGCTAGAACTCTGCGATCTAACGAAGCAAACGTTTTCTGCTCTCGGCGATAGGAACCGGATGAAACGGGTTAGTTTTTTTTCTTCTTTTTTTTAAACATAAAATGTGTTATACGAGCGATTCCTAGGGTTTTCCATTTTCGCACTCTTGTTAGGAAGACAGTCCCCAGATTGTTGCATCAGCGTTCGGCTGTAATTCCTATCCTCTTATCGAGCACGAGTGGCAGCCGAACACTGACGCAATAGTGGTGTCCATTTTGTGGACCGCGCTCATCTCGGGTAGGTGACCTAAAGAAAATCCACGACCTTGATAAGGCCTATGCGGACCGCGATTTCGTCTGCTTCTTGCACAGGGACTGCGACGATGTCAGAACGCCAAGCCTTTATTGGTTGACTCAAAAAAGAAAAAAGTGGGTAGACCCCGAGGCATCAAGAATTGAGGTCTACGTACTATCCTTTTCATCAAAGCCAACTGGAGCTCGGCGTCGGTGTGACGCCACCGCAACCCATGCGCAAGACGCAGATGACTTCCTCTCCGCATTGACCGAGCAGCGTTTTACTACGTTAGTATGGCTTTTTTCTAAATCATACTCCAGCGCATCCGAGTTACTCCTTCGGGTCGAATAATTTAATAATACAGATACGGTGACGCTGGACGCGCGAAATTCGAACAGCGTCTCAAAGGCCAATGTAGAAAACCTTTACTCCGAGCACAAATGATATGCGCCGAAAAACTGAAGGAGAGGAGCAGACGAGAGAGCGTGGGAACGTCGGAGCGCCGCACTCTGGTTCTATTGATTCGTGGGTAGACCTAAGGCTAGCTGCCGTTGTCTCCACTGCACTCGTGGAACGCGCTCAAATCCCAAAGCCAAACGCCGGACACCGGGGTTCCGCGTTCTAACGCGCTCTGCAAGTGCAGTGGAGAGGGAGCTAGCTTTAGGTCCACCAACTTTAGGTCGACCCACTAACCATTCCAACCAGAGATCGGAGTTCTGAGTCACCGGAACATCTCTGTTTGGTATGCCGCGTGCTAAGCTTCTCCTTCAATAGACCCTTTGCGAAATTCAGTGCCATCTGGTGGTTCGTAAAGCAGTTAAGGTTTTGCCATATCAATGGCGGATATGAACTTGTATCGGCACCGTCACTTTCGCAAGTCAACGGCACGCGAGGAATTGTTTAGTGTGAGTTCTTTCTCGATCCCTTTCAGTTCGATGGTAACCAAGAACCTGCATTCAGAACAAAGCTCCAACCCACTCAGATGCCTCGAGAAAACTCTATACACCAAAGTGCTTTAAAGCCGATTGTGTGCCGCCCACAGATTGACTGAATCTGAGTTATTAGAAATAAACGCTTACGTAGCTCTTGTGTTTTCTTCCTACGTCGCGTCGTACTGACCTCCCGAATGTACAGGCCTCGCATCATCCGCTTAGGAGCATCTTCAACGTCTTCCTTTATCAGTCACTAGAAGGCCGCCATTCGTATGGCACAGATGCCGTTCCACAGATGATGATAGTGATCAAAGTGGCCAGACTGAATTTCGGAAAGGGTCTATTGGTTGGCAAGCTTCACGCGAAGCACTGGAATCGTGGTGAAACATGTTCTCAATTCGGTAGAAGTGTTCATAACCGAGTCAAAGGCCGTGAAACTGTACTGCGTGAATTAGTTTCTAGAGAGTTTTCTTAGACCGTACGCTGCGAAGAGAGGGCCTAGCGGGCGCCTGTTTAATCGATGCTAATTCAGAGTGACGGCACGAGCTCCCACTAGAAAAGTGTAGCTTTCAGAGTACGGTTTACTAGAAGCCTCTTTTATCCACTGTACGCCATATATGAGGACGATGTTTAGAGCGCATGCTCAGAACGAGCTCACATTAATAGGCTGCTTAAACAGACAATCTTTGTGGTGCTGGACGTGCACGCTGCGAAAGAGCTGTGGAAGGTCGCCATCAGCTCGCGCTCAGCAGTCGGGCACAGAGCTATCGTCGCCAGTGGATGCTGCCTATTGGCGACGTGAGCGATCGAAAGCGTCGCAGTGGTCGGCCCACCACAATTGGCCGAATGCTGATTATGACGTCAACAAAGGGTGTCTCATCGTCGGAAATAAGAGGGATGTAAGAACTTCAATTTTGACGGTGTTGGCCATGTTGCTTTGAGAGCGCTATGATTTCAGGCTTCCACCTGCTCATTACAAACACAATTAAACTTGTTGTTCACAAGGTAATGACGTCACCACGGTGGAAGAAATACATTTAGGTGATGACTCTCTGTCTCGCGCGGCGACCACATTATGTTCGGCGCACCGAGCGCGCTTCACTCGCACGGGGCCGGATAGATGGCGCCAACGTATAGAGGGGCTCGTGAAGGCTTGTATGGAGGGCTCGGGAAGGAAATTATGCAGGCAGTTTGATACTTTAGACCCATGTTGCGGAAAAAAAAAAACAGGACGCGGGATGGCCAAAAAAACATGATTTTCGTGTAAGGCTCGTCAAATTATGAGGCGCTGGAGAAATGCGGCCTTCTGCGTTAAGTTCTTATTTCGAACTCTTTTTGTTCGCCTTCCGCCCATTGAAAAGCATGCGGGAAGGGCCTTAGAACGCACCTGGTATCGCTGCGCCGCAGCGTTCTTTCGCAACATAAAGTTCGTCTGCGTTCCTCGCCGTCACCATGGCAACGAACGCCGAATGAATGGAAGCACGCACGGTACCGCCGCGTGAAGCCAGCAAGAGCTGACGCCATTTTACGAACGCCGTCTGCTAGCCAAAGCCGAACGCGGTATGTCAGATCAACCGCCTCCGCCGGTGCTCGATCGCCGACGGCGATCGAGCACCGGCGGAGGCGGTTGATCTTACACGAAAAGCATGTTTTTTTGGTCATCCCGCGTCCTGTTTTTTTTTATCCGTAACATGGGTCTAAAGTATCAAACTGCCAAAATACTCGTATAAATATAAAACTTCCCGGCATAATATAGTGGGCTTCAATAATTTAGAGTAATTTAGAGTAAACACCTGGGTCGTGCTCGCGTGTTTTGTCAAACAACATGTTTGGTAACAGTTCCGTAAATTGTTTACACACATTGTGTGGCTTTATATGAGGTCGGGTGATTTTTTCCACCCTGCTCCTGCCTTATTAAAAAAAAAATTCTAATAATGTTACATAGTTTGCCTACATAATTCTTTACATGCGCATAAAGGTTTTAGCATTACAAATGGTTTATACGTATAATGTAAACTTGTACTGTGGAACATACAAACCTTGTGAGCAGAAAAAATTCCAATTTATGATGACATAGTGACTGAAATGGTGACACAGTATGATGACATACTGACTGACACGATGACACAGTGACTGAAAGTCAAACAATTGTAGCGGTTATAAGACATAAATCACTTTTCATCTATAGACCTTTTCTTTAACGGCGCCGCCATCTTGAGAATTGCGGCGCCGACGACGCCGTCTAGCGGTTTAGAAAAAGAAATACCGGCTAGTCCTGGCAGCACAGCTATCTGGGTAGGCAACGGTGTGGGTATGGGGGGAACTTGGCTAGACTTGGCTATGGTGGGCTGCAATAACTTGGTTGGAGCTTGTCCGGTTGAATCCAGCTGGATACCTACAGGCCATCACCTTCCCTCCTCGAGAGAACGACGACGAAGACGGTGGGGTGTTTTGATTGACTTTCCACAGCGAAGTATATATGAGCAGTTTAATGTAGTCTATGCAGGTAAGCTCTCGGCATTTGATAGCTCCATCTTGAGTGGTGGCATGTAGACTTTTTCATAATTTTCACATGCCATGGGGCTTGCAGTGATAACCTAATTGGACCACCTGCACTGGGAATTAAAATCGGTCCTCTTGTCATAGACGAAGTGGTCGTGAGCTTAAACGTGACGTTAAGTCTGATACGAATCTCTCGCGATTCACGCTCGCAATTGACTGACTTCATAAATAAGGATTCTTGGGGAAAATGCGAAGCTCGATAACATTGCAGCCACACTCGCGCTGCAGCTTCTTGTGCTCATGGCACACTTTCTGCTATTGTTCTTATGCTTTTTAAAATTATTTATCCGTCCGACGACCACGCAGTGGTAGCCAGACAACCGTAGATTTTCGGAAATTACAGCACGGTAAAAAGGAGAACTCGGAACTACCTCATGCACGACGTCAGTTTTTAAGCCTTTTCGCACCCTTAGCGGTTGCATACCCTGTGTCAGCGGGCAATCCAAAAATGCACCAGGTCGAGGGTACGTCAGTTACTGGCTGGTTTGAGGTTATGCTAAAAAGGTCTATACTCTCACAATATGGTGTCACCCCGTCTTACAGGTAAAAAAATACCTGACAAATATTTTTGCTTTAAAATGTACATAAAAGCTGAATTCACTGCATACTACCAAAGAACGCCATCTCCTACATCCTGTGTTTCTCATCTCGACCATGCCGTTAAATTAAGACGAGCGCTGCTTTGCTGATTTCTTTATTTCTTGAGCTTGTTTGTTCCTAGTCATCGTAATATGCTTACAGTCGCATTCGCATGCTGAAGTAGTAGTGGAGCAACTGGGCAATTGTTTCTTCTTTGTGTTCAGCGCATGGAAACGTTATTGTGCATGTGTCAAGAACACTGTCGGTTGTGTCCCAGTAAACAGTCTGGTGGCTTTTATTTTCCACAAAGAACTGTTCCGCTTCAGTAGCTGGAAAATGTTCTTGTTGGGGTGCATAACGCCTCCTCTGTTCTTCACGTTTGTCAGTGCTGCTTCAGTAGAAGTGTTCTTGTCGATGCTGAAAGCGGATCAGCATGCAGGGCTGCGTGTAGCTTTTTTTTTTCTATTTTCACGCTCAAAACTCCAGTTACATAATATAGCATGTGGTCCACAGCCTTGGTTTCTTGAGCCTTTTCTGTCCAGACATCTTCGCATTCCCAGTCTTCTACAGAAATTAGACTGTCAAGCTTGATCTTTACTTGGTCAGCGAGATGAGGAGACTAGGTAGTGACTTGTGATCGGCCTCGGAATTGCACGACGCCACTGCTCCAGGCGAGCGTCATTCGATGGAGCTTTAAACAAGGGCACTCGCTCTGCGCAGTTCCGGTACCCCGAATTGCAGTTGGGAACGAAGCACGTCTTTCCCATCCTTATAGCATAACTTCTTCAGGTTAAAGGGATACTGAACCATAGAATTTAGTGTCCATAATAAGTGGCGCACGTTCTTTTCACGAGCCAGCAGCCGCCGGTGTGCGCGAGCACTCGCAACGAAAATGACGTCAAAGACCTCCATTCGCGCTTGAGGACAGTGAAATGCATGGGCTTCGGGCCAAAGGAGAATAAAGACAGGCTTTTCATCTCTACAAGAGCTAGCTACATGCTTGTTAGACCAATTAATCGCTTACCTTTTACACCAGACACCACTGTATAGATGAAAAACTTGTCTTTATTCTCCTTTCGCCCGAAGCCCATGCATTTCACTGCCATCTTAACCGCGAATGGAGATCTTTGACGTCATTTTTGTTGCGTGTGCTCGCGCACACCGGCGGCTGCTGGCTCGTGGAAAGAACGTGCGCCACTTATTATGGACACTAAATTCCTTGGTTCAGTATCCCTTTAAGGCTCATCTTCGTGCACGATTTTGGCACCTGTGATCGACACAACACGAAAGCAAAACATGAGGCCAGCCACTGACCGCACACCACCACCATACCGCGAAAAAGGCGAGCAAGCTACGCCCCCGACACCGTGGCCGCCGAGGAGAGACCTAGCTCATACCCACGGTGCTCACACCTCAGCGCCCTCCGCGGCGGCGCGGAACAACTATACTTCGTTTCACCTTATGTTGTACCGCAGCGAAGGCTAGAAGCGCGAGCTCATTACGTTGGGAGCTACTCTTAACGCACGAGAGCTTGTGCCGCCGAGATGTGCCCTAGAGCAAGGAGCTCGCGCTTGTAGCCTTTCCTGCGGTACATCATAAGGTGAAACAGAGTATACTCCTTGTTCGAGGCTATACTCTGTTTCACCTTATGATGTACCGCAGGAAAGGCTACAAGCGCGAGCTCCTTGCTCTAGGGCACATCTCGGCGGCACAAGCTCTCGTGCGTTAAGAGTAGCTCCCAACGTAATGAGCTCGCGCTTCTAGCCTTGTCTGCGGTATAACATAAGGTGAAACGGAGTATAGGGAGTATTCACTGGCGGCCATTAGCCCCGTGCGCGACCGAAAGCGTCGCTGTGGTCGGTCTTCCACGATTGGCCGAACGCTGACTATGACGTCGGAAAGGGGATTTATCATCGCGGAAATAAGAGGAATGAAAGAACTTTAATTTTGACAGTGTTGGCAGTGTTCCTTTGAGAGCGCAATGATTTCAAGCTTCCACCATGCTAATAACAAACACCATCGAACTTGTTGTTTGCAAGGTAATGACGTCACAAGGGGGAGCCACAGGAGGGCGCCACATAAACTTCTCGCCGCTATATTAGCGGCGAGAAGTTTATGTGGCGCCCTCCTGTGGCTCCCCCTTGTGACGTCATTACCTTGCAAACAACAAGTTCGATGGTGTTTGTTATTAGCATGGTGGAAGCTTGAAATCATTGCGCTCTCAAAGGAACACTGCCAACACTGTCAAAATTAAAGTTCTTTCATTCCTCTTATTTCCGCGATGATAAATCCCCTTTCCGACGTCATAGTCAGCGTTCGGCCAATCGTGGAAGACCGACCACAGCGACGCTTTCGGTTCGGCTGCGGAGCGCGTGCTGAACGCGAGCTTCCACAGTTCTTTCGCCACATGCATTCCGCACCACCAAGATTGCCGGTCTTGGCAGCCTATTAATGCGAGCTCGTTCTTAGCATGCGCTCTAAACAGTGACCTCAAATATGGCGGCCAGTGAATACCTCCTATAGACCTTTTTCGCATAACCTCAAACCAGCCAGTAACTGACGTACCCTCGACCTGGTGCATTTTTGGATTGCCCGCTGACACAGGGTATGCAACCGCCAAGGGTATGGGCGAAAAGGCTTAAAAACGGACGTCGTGTATGAGGTAGTTCCGAGTGCTCCTTTTTACCGTGCTGCAATTTCCGAAAATCTACGGTCGTCGGATGGATAAATAATTTTAAAAAGCATAAGGTCAATAGCAGAAAGTGTGCCATGAGCACAAGAAGCTGCAGCGCGAGTGTGTCTGCATGGTTATCGAGCTTCGCATTTTCCCCAAGTATCCTTATTTATGAAGTCAGTCGATTGCGAGCTTGAATCGCAAGAGATTCGTATCAGACTCAACGTTACGTTTAAGCTCACGACCACTTTGTCTACGACAAGAGGACCGATTTTAATTCCCGCGCAGGGGGTTCAATTAGGTTATCACTGCAGGCCCCATGGTATGTGAAAATTATGAAAAAGTCTACATGCCACCGCTCAAGATGGAGCTATCAAATCCCGAGAGCTTACCTGCATAGACTACATTAAACTGCTCATATATTCCTTCGCTGTGGAAACTCAATCTAACACCCCACCGTCTTCGTCGTCGTTCTCTCGAGGAGGCAAGGTGATGGCCTGTGAGTAGCCAGCTGGATTCAACCGGACAAGCTCCAACCAAGTTATTGCAGCCCACCATAGCCAAGTCTAGCCAAGTTCCCCCCATACCCACACCGTTGCCTACCCAGATAGCTGTTGTTCGAGGCGGGGCTTAGGCCGCACGTCCGGGAGCTTCCTGGCTCGTGACGACGACCATTCCCCGAAGTGAAGAACCCAGGGGTCCAGTGGAGGTGGGAGAATTGGTAACGTAACGAACGGTTTAATTACATGGTAGCGATACAGTCGTCAAATCCAAGAGAACAAATGAAGCTCTCACGCCCCGCCTTATATAGAGGTCCGTTTTCTCCCTCTCTCTCCGCCAGGGCAGCAGGTGCGACAGCCACGTGCTTTGCAGCTGGGTCCGTCGCGACGTAGTCAGAAATGAGTCATAGCCAAGGTTCTCCGCAGTTAGGCCAGGCCTCTCTCCCCTTCCGGAGCGCACGAACCCACACGCACACACACACACGTCCCGTTGACGTCACGGACGCGTTGAGACACGTTTTGGGCAGCCTTCGACAGGTGGGCGTCAGTCCTGAACACGTCGGGACTCGTTTTGGGACTCGTTTCCGCAGCGTTGAAACTCGGAAGAAGGTTGCCGAAGGTTCCATTCTTAACAGCCCCTCCGGGGCCAGGGAAACCTCGAATGGCCGGTGGTACAATCGCTGGCCTGAAGAGGTGGGCTTGGAGTAGGCCTTGAGAAGACGCTGCAAGCACCAAACAAACTCCCAAACCTCTCACAACGGAGGCATCAGCGGAAACGTCCCCCACAACACCACGCCACACCGCAGTCAAACGCTCGGAATTCGCCAAAGACCCGCCAGACTGGATTACGGATTACCAAAATTTGGTACAATTCCGGGTATCGAGACCCCCTGTCGCCAAAAAAAACTCATTTTTCCAACGAGGTCATCTAAGAACAAAATACAAAAGACAAAAACTCTTCGCAATTTGTGAGGTCCATTTGGGGTTTCAACGAAGTGCCCCCACTTAGATCCTCATTCCCGTGGATGACGAAGACCTCTGAGATCATCCCTACTATTTTTCGTGATGTCAGAAAAATCTGCTCAACCCATCGGCATTGCCGTTAAATTTGCCTTTCCTTTTTCTTACGCTGAAGTCATAGTGATCGATTTTCACGTGATTTCTAGACGTGAAAATACGGTCCTTATAGCGCCGATAAAACAATCCGCCTCTTTCATGCCCCGTCACATTGGTCCTAGCAATCTCCTGAGCTGTATCGCGAAACCCTGACACACTAGGGTCGCTCTTCTGCTCGACTCTGTCTACTCGTAGCAGAGGACCAAAGTTACGCGACGCCGGAGCTACGAGAGATCTTTCACTGATCCCCTCTTCCTCCGCCTTTTCCGCCGGCGCGTTGGGACGGCGTACGCTTCCTAGTGCTACGAGATCAGGCTGTTCTACAACCTGGTTCCTCTCATCCCGGTTTTCTGCCTCCAACTCTGGGAGTGCTTGCTCCCCGTCAGCTGCCTCTGGCTCTGGATCCCTCGTCAACAAAGGGGCGACCTGACGCGATTTGGACCTCGTACACGACTGTACTAGCCCTTTTCCCAGTTGTTGACCCCTTTCGCGCAGCAGGAAATCTGACCGGTTAGAAAACAAATAAGGATATTCCAACGGGACTGTCTGCGAGACAGCCGCCTCTGTCACTAGCTCTCCGAACGGGCCAGTTATCCTTACTCTCGCCATAGGCAGACAGACACTGTGCTTTTCGAGCAGCTGCTTGATCCAAACTACCTTTCCAGTAAAATCGGATGGCGTTACATACGACGGATGAACAACGTCCATCGTCGCTGCACTGTCACGAAGCACCCTGCACGGCTTTCCGTTTACCTGGAGCTCGTGAAGATAGGGACGAAGGAGCTTCAGGTCCTCGTCACTACCGTTCACGTACGAGAACACCACCCGCGGTTTCTTACATCTGGCCGCTGTGTGTCCCGGCTCCTGACAGTTGTAGCACAGGAACGGCTTCCTTGCCTCGAACTGCCCTGTTGGGCTTTTCCGCGCCTCGTCTCCGCTTCGAGTGTTCTGCGCTCTTTTCTGGGACCTTTTGTCCTGCTTCGGGCTTCTCGGGCCCGTTTTCTCGCGAGCCGTTACCCTGTCGGAAGGTCTTGCGCTGATCGCTTCGGCCGGATTCGCTTTCCTCTCCGCTCAGCTTTCTACGCGTTGCGTACTCTTCGGCTAGCTCAGCGGCCCTTTCGACAGAGTCGACTCCCACCCTGTCCTGCACCCAGAGCTTGACTGACTGCGGAATGCTACGAAAGAACTGTTCGAGGCACACACACTCGACTACCTTGTCTCGGCTTTCGTACACTTCCTCGCTCTTCAACCATTCTATCAGGTTGGTTTTAAGCCCGTACGCGAATTCCGAGTAGCCCTCGCTGCTCTTTTTGGATGCGTTTCTAAACCTTTGACGGAACGCCTCGGCAGAAAGGCGGTACCGCTTCAAAAGGCTGGACTTCACCTTGTCGTAGTCGTCCGCGTCTCCAGCACTAAGGCGCGCGACAACCTCTGCAGCCTCACAGGGCAACAGAGTCAAAAGCCGTTGCGGCCACGTTTCTGGGGCGAAGCTCAACTTCTCACATGTCCTCTCAAAGTTAACTAAGAATAGGCCCACGTCTTCCCCAACTTTAAACGGCTGCATGAGCTTCTTCATTTGATACGACTCGGTCTCACTTGCTCGTACCGGAGCCCCAACTCTACTGCTCTGCGAGTTTAATCGCTGTTGTTCAATTTCGAGCTCTAGCCTTTTCAGCGCTCGCTCCTGGTCTCGTTCCTCTTTCGCTGCAGTCTGTGCTCGTTCCTCTCTAGCTGCAGCCTGTTCTCGTTCCTCTTTCGCTGCAGTCTGTGCTCGTTCCTCTCTAGCTGCAGCCTGTTCCTCTTTCGCTGCAGCCTGTTCTCGTTCCTCTCTTGCTGCAGCTTCACTCTTAGCGTTCTGAAGCAGTTCCCACGTATTTTTAATTTCCTCTGCTTCCGCGCTCTCTGAAATCGCTTTACTGATCTCAGATTTCTTCATCTTTTGCTCCACCTCCACACCCAATTCTTCACATAAACAGAGTAAATCTGTTCTCAGTAACCTCATCAGATCCATGATCGCTGCTCTTTAGCTTTGGCTTTGCAATAAAACTTGTCGCGAGGTTGTACACAAACCTAGCGCACGAGTCAAACACTAAGGATTCCCAGCAGTTCAAAATTAATTACCCATAATCTGAAGCCTGGCGAATCTCAAAGCAAAGTCCAAACGCTCACCCGCAGATGTAGCACGATGTCGCATGGTCCGATCCCAACCGCTGCCAACCAGTTGTTCGAGGCGGGGCTTAGGCCGCACGTCCGGGAGCTTCCTGGCTCGTGACGACGACCATTCCCCGAAGTGAAGAACCCAGGGGTCCCGTGGAGGTGGGAGAATTGGTAACGTAACGAACGGTTTAATTACATGGTAGCGATACAGTCGTCAAATCCAAGAGAACAAATGGAGCTCTCACGCCCCGCCTTATATAGGGGTCCGTTTTCTCCCTCTCTCTCCGCCAGGGCAGCAGGTGCGACAGCCACGTGCTTTGCAGCTGGGTCCGTCGCGACGTAGTCAGAAATGAGTCATAGCCAAGGTTCTCCGCAGTTAGGCCAGGCCTCTCTCCCCTTCCGGAGCGCACGAACCCACACGCACACACACACACGTCCCGTTGACGTCACGGACGCGTTGAGACACGTTTTGGGCAGCCTTCGACAGGTGGGCGTCAGTCCTGAACACGTCGGGACTCGTTTTGGGACTCGTTTCCGCAGCGTTGAAACTCGGAAGAAGGTTGCCGAAGGTTCCATTCTTAACACTACCTAGTCTCCTCATCTCGTTAACCAAGTGAAGGCCAAGCTTGGCAGTCTAATTTCTGTCGAAGACTGGGAATGCGAAGATGTCTGGACAGAAAAGGCTCAAGAAACCAAGGCTGTGGACTGCATGCTATATTATGTAACTGGGTTTTTGAGCGTGAAAAAAAAAAACAAAAAAAACTACACGCTGCCCTGCATGCCGATCCGCTTTCAGCATCGACAAGAACACTTCTACTGAAGCAGCACTGACAAACGTGAAGAACAGAGGAAGCGTTATGCACCCCAACAAGAACATTTTCCAGCTACTGAAGAAAGCGGAACAGTTCTTCGTGGAAAATAAAAGCCCCCAGACTGTCTACTGGGACACAATCGACAGTGTTCTTGACACATGCAAAATAACGTTTCCATGCGCTGAACACAAAGAAGAAACAATTGCCCAGTTGCTCCACTACTACTTCAGCATGCGAATGCGGCAACACTGTAAGCATATTACGATGAGTACGAACAAACAAGCTCAAGAAATAAAGAAATCAGCAAAGCAGCGCTCGTCTTAGTTTAACGGCATGGGCGAGAAACACAGGATGTAGGAGATGGCGTTCTTTGGTAGTATGCAGTGAATTCAGCTTTTCTATACATTTTAAGGCAAAAATATTTGTCAGGTATTTTTTTACCTGTAAGACGGGGTGAGACCATATTGTGAGAGTATGGATGAAAAGTGATTTATGTCTTATAACCGCTACTATTGTTTGACATTCAGTCACTGTGTCATCATGTCAGTCAGTATGTCATCATAATGTTTCATCATTTCAGTCACTATGTCATCATAAATAGGAATTTTTTCTGCTCACAAGGTTTGTATGTTCCACAGTACAAGTTGACATTGTATGGAGAAACCATTTGTAATGCTAAAACCTTTATGCGCATGTAAGGAATTATCTAGGCCCCACTATGTAACATTATTATAATTTATTTTTTTCAATAAGGCAGGAGCAGGGTGGAAAAAACCACCCGACCTCATATAAAGCCACGCAATGCGTGTAAACAATTTACGGAACTGTTACCAAACATGTTGTTTGACAAAACATGCGAGCACGACCCAGGTGTTCACTCTAAATTATTGAAGGCCCAATAGATTATGCCGGGAAGTTTTATATTTATACAAGTATTTTTGTCACGTTGAGTCATCATCGGAATGTTCTCGTTTAAAAAAAAAAGAAAAAAAAAAAAAACAGGAACCGCACGGGGGGAAAAGGCAATCAGTGCCATTGCGCCAAAATAAATCCATCATTTCACTACACAGTACACAGGGACCGAGTAAAGAATGCATAATTTCCTTCACGAGCCCTCTATACAAGCCTTCACAAGCCCCTCTATACGTGGGCGCCATCTATCCCCGTGCGAGTGAAGCGCGCTCGGTGCGCCGAACATAATGTGGTCGCCGCGCGAGACCGAGAGTCATCACCTAAATGTATTTCTTCCACCGTGCTCCCTCTCAGGGCGCATAGCCGCTCGCGCTACATGCACGTTCCGCGGTGACGGTTGTTCCGCCGCCATCGTGCAATGGGTCAGATACCAAGTGTCGAACCGGAACCGAACCGTTATTTTTAGCCGAACCGGGACTGAACCGAACCGAAATCATCGCCGCCATCTTGGAGCTGAACCGGAAAAAAATATAACGGTAACCGGTTCAAAACGGTTCACGGTATTGTTTTTTTTCTTTTTGTATTACAAAATGAATGTTTGAGAAATAAAAATTGGCATCTGGTATTTCTATGTAGTGATCAAATTGACATATACCGAATTGCAATGTATGATAACTTGTAGGTTTTCGTGGCACTCTTATATTGGCCATGGTTACTCATGTGTCATGGTTTCAAGACATGCTGTCAAGTAATGGACACTTCACGTGGCCCCGTGACGTAGTCACGTGACTCACTGCGTCAAGTCGACTTCAATTGAGAACGTCACTAGATTTATTAGCGTCGTTGACACCGTGACGTCACACGGCATCACGAATTATCACCGCGAGTCACGCGACAACGTGATTTACTCGATTGTCATGAGCCCGAGTCGAGTGCTCGGGTTCACGACAATCAGCATCGCCAATCATACGGGTAATGGTTCGTGTTCAATGAGAGATGAGAGTAGCTGAACTCTGAAGCCTGTGGGGATTGTGATCCCTCAACATTCTGTCACGTCAGCGTTTTGGCGCGCCGTGGCGGCCGCGCTGACGTAGCGAGAGGTGGCGCTGCTTACCACTGTGAGTGGAGGTTTCACATTTAAATATTCTAAGCTTAAAGGGTAAGGCAAAATGGCTAGGTGGCGTAAGCTACCGCCCGATCCAAAGGGCTCAGCCGTATTCATCCATCCATCCATCCAGTGGCTTCCTCCTCTCCCCCTTGCGCTGGGAACCTCCTGGGTTCGATCCCCGCCGCCCCCGCCCGTTTCGATCTGGATGAGTTTCGTACCGGCACGCGTTCGTGTGATCACTACTGCGTGATGCACGTTAAAAATCCCAGGTTAGCGGTTGTACTGCACTGGCTAAATTTCTCATCTACAGTTAAGAGACCGATTACCCGTTGAGGCGCATCTCCATCAAGGCTGTATAAACATAAAGAGCAAACCAATTTTTTTTTTCTTTTTTTTAGATCTCGGCTCTCTTCTTCCTGGGATTCGGCGGCGGCGACAAGGGGGAACCGTCAGGTGCACCGGTGAGCGTTTACCCCGTCCTCTGTATTTTTGTGAACGACCGTTCGGCCGTGGGCGATCTCCACACCGAATTCGTTCACCAGCTGATAGCCGCTGTCTTCTTGTTATTTGTTTTGTATTGTAAATAAACAGATTATCACCGTGACCTACGCGACTGGTGTCTCATTGCGCTCAACGAGCAGCATGCCACGCGAGTACGAACCCGCTTCGCGGTAGAGCGTCTCGCAGCGAACGTGGCACTCCCAAAGGCAGTGGCCCTGAGGAGAACTACAAGCCCAACCCATGCTTTACTCTTCACCAGCTCCAACGCAAGACCTTTTCATCTCAGTAGATACCTGACTGGTCGACAGGGGGCGCTGGCACACACGGCGCCAAGGGTAAGACAAAATGGCTAGGTGGCGTAAGCTACCGCCCGATCCAATGGGCTCAGGCGTATTCATCCATCCATCCATAAGGTGGCTTCAATTTGGTTGGTTTCGGTTTCAGCGGGTTTGCGGCTGTGTCGGTGTTTTCGCTTCGCTTTGTGATATAAATGTATCCCTTGTGGTACAGAGTCAACGATACAGTGGTAATGGACCACCTTGAAAACTACGACGTTGTTCCGAGCCTAAATTGTGGACGTTGTTCGGAGTCTAAATTGTGGGCGTTTTAACGAACACCTTCATCTGATCATGTTCCTCGTTCAGCCAGGCTCGGCGGCGAAACGACTGAAATGGTGCCGGGAGAGAGCTAGCGATGTCCACGGCAGTACTGCAGCGTACCCGCTGATACTAGTTTCCATAAAAATAAACTCAGGAAGAGACTAATGCATGGAGGCAATGAAAAAGCAGTTGACGGCCTGACTAACAGTTTTCGAGGACATCGTTTTGTAAAAATTGCCAACCGAGAAACCCCCCTGTAATGCCGCATGGAATGCAAAAAAAAAAGAAGCGATATTGCCTCACTCGGTTTCTTTAACGAAATTAAGTACCCTGAGAGATGTTTCGATGGTGCTTCCCAGGCCGAGTGGGACTTTTTTTTTTTCAGCTACCAGCTTGTTAAAGTATTCATTAGCAGCATTTCACAACGTTGACCTTAGAAAACTATTTGCTATAGGACATTTCCTTAGAACGTATTGAGAATGTGAGATAAGGGACAAACCAGTCAATTGAAGTCTGACGTCTGTCTTCCGTATAAATTGGTGAATAAAATTAGAAGGCGCGAGAGAATTGACCTCCCGCCAGCTTGGCTTAAGTCAAATGCCAGGCACCACTTCATGGATTTATGTAGACAGATCTTTATTTATTTGAACAGATACGCTTTTTATTTTAAGCGTCATCGAGAGAAAATCCGGCACCGGCATCACTGCCCTCGAGTGATTTCCATGCAGACGGCTTCTTTTCGGCGTCACATATTGCGTACCTATAGGGCACTCAAAAGCTGTCTTTGACACGTTTTTCACCCGGGGGGTCCCAACCCTTTGTGTCTAAATAAATTACTTGGATTGCATATATCTTAAGAAATATGAATGACTGCAGACATGAGACCGAGCACAGTGTATAGCTTCTTTAAATGCATAATGAAACAGATCAAGCGATCGAATGTTTATATCGCAAAAATGATTCCCATATAATCAAAAGCAACTGTTTTTAGACTTGTTGTAAAAGTAGAGCATGATGCTTTCAAGGAACAGTGACTCCTTGCTTTGACTATATCGGTCTTCTTTAAAATCATAAATACCTGCTTATAAATATGCATTGCGCTTCTCACTGTACCACTATCACTTCAGCAAATTTTAATTTGCGCTGTCATAAATAATAGGCCTCTCGACCATCGTGTGTCCTAAGCCGGGTTCACACTGCTCACACATCATATAAAAGGCAGTCTGCAAACACGGGTCACCGCAATATCCGTTGTTCAAATGCCGTGTGCCAGGTTTCTCCTTGAACTCGCTGCTATGCGGCATTCGAAACACGAATCTCGCGGTGACTCGCGTTCGAATTTGTATGCAGACTCTCTTTTGCATGATGTATAAGCAGTGTGACCCCGGTTTTTGCATACAGGTTCGAACGCGAGTCACCGCGAGATCCGTGCTTCGAATACCGCATGGCAATGCCTTCAAGAAGAAACTTGGCACGCGGCATTCGAACGCCGGATATTTCGGTGACTCACATTTACAGACTGTCTTTTGTATGATGTTTGAGCAGTGTGGCCCCGGCATTAAAGTCATCTACATATTCAATGTGCGCAGTGCTAACGCCGATTCCTTTCCTCACACGTATCCGCGGTACGCCGACGGTGCAAACAGTCAAAACGTGCTAAATACCAAGTGCATAAGTTGTGAACATAATGATGGCATGCAGTATAGGTGCTAAAAACAAGTATCAGGTGACACTTTACGAAGCAAGTGAAAAAAGTGCGATAAAACGCGACAAAAGACGAATACAACGCCTGCGCCAGGCCCCAGAGGGGAAAGAGGAGCGAAGATTTGAAGCCACCTTATGGCGGCCGCGTCACGTGATTCCAAGATGGCAGCGTCCATGTGACGGAGGGTGGAAAGGTCTATACGGGGTGTTTCTGGAAACGCCTGCAAAATCGCTCCTGCGAAAACTACGCATCGCACAGAGAAAAAGTTGATGCTGTAGCGGTCTGTGTCGAAGCTAAGGCCCATTAAGAAAAATTATTAGCTTTCAATATAATTGGGTAATTAATTAATTTTGAGTAATTAAATTGTTAATCATTGATCTTAAAGGGATGGTTTCAATTATAATTTTGCCGGGCATCATCGAAACAACGCAGGCGCAGCATTTAACGGCGTTCCGAAAAAATGTTCGGTTTGTGGACGGGTTTCTGGGTTCAAGTTTCTCATCGGAACGTACCTCCGCGCATTTTCATCTTCGATAGCCACGTCTATAAGTGATTTGAGAGAGCCTTAAACAAAATTCTGATTTTGAAGGTGATTTAAATAACTATCTGTTCCTGACACATAGTTAATTTCTCAAACATATAGAAGTCTGTTATTGCCTCTTTTATGTGATCAACAACAATTTTATGTGTCTGTGGGCTAGACAAAAACAAAGTACACAAGGGCGCGTGGCGGAACTATGACGATTGCGCACGCAGACCGTCAGAAAGTGTCGAGCAGAGCATGAGATACTACATTGTTTTACTTAAAAAAAATAACAAATTAGCAACGGGGATGCTTATTTGCAAATTTAATTGACCGGCATCTTGTCAAGAACAAACCTCAACAGTCAAGCTATGCCGATAATGTTCACTCGGGTACGGGCTATATTAGACAAGATCCGATCTAAGTAAGAAAGGTGCGTACAGAATCTTTACCACTCTTTTTTGCATGATTATTCGCCTGCATCACGGTACTGAGTGTAAACAATGCTGGTCAGGAAAACAAGCGTTGTGATTGCCGCTCAGTGTATTTACAAAAGGTAGACGAAAGGGCTTGTCCGAAAACTTTCGTGACAATTTGAAAAAAAAATTATTGCTTTTAGCTCACTTGCGTCGTCATCTTATATATTGTGAAACGTATTTCGTGAACTAGACTTCACGATATATATGGCGAGGAGGAGTCCATTCCAGGATTTCATGCACTGCAATGAATTCCTAAGTTCAAGAGCACAACAAGGATTCGACTTTTAATACTGCGACGTAAACTTGTACCAATCACGGGCACTTTAGGCGACCTACCAGACTTCGGGATATCCTTTCGATTCAGGTAAAATATCTGCGACTGAGGTAAACAAATAGACGTTGAGTCGTATAAACACGACGTTTTGTATGTCTATCTAGCTTTCCTTTTACTGTTTCGACAGAATTAAATAGCGAAATTCTTATTTTTGGTATCTGAAAATGAAAGTGGATTGTACGAATGATAAAAAGTTGTATAGTTACTCGTTTCACGGTGGACATAGTGCCTACTGCCAAAACAACGCGGAAAATACATTCTCAATCTAGCGGTTTAAACCGGTTCGAACCGGAACCGTTATTTTTGCTCCCCGGAACTGAACCGAAAGCCGTGAACCAGAACCCGAACCGAATCGATAAATATTTCGATTCGACACTCTGGGATTCAGATATTCTATCACTGGGCAAGTGACTTTAAAAGGGGTCCTTTCGATACCACCTAAAAGACAAAGCCTGAACATTAATTAGGTCATATTTTGGTCGAGCGGCGAACGCGGCGAACACGGCGAACACGGCGAAGCTCAAGCGGCGTGCACGCCCTGGCGCCGTCAAGTGCTATAGCGTCGCGTTCGTTGCGAGACGCTACACGCTGGTGGCGACGTTGATGCGAGCGATGTCGAGTCATGACGTTTGGAGGAGGGGTCTTGCTTCTTATACTTCGTTTCACTTTATCTGCGAGCGAAGCCAAAGCTTGAAGCGCGAGACCAGCGCTTTTTGCGTTTCTCCCCAGCTCGCGCGCTCGAGCAAAGCCTGAACGCACGGAGCTTTCGTGCTCGCGCTTCCAGCTTTGCCTTCCCTCGCACATAAGGTGAAACGAAGTATAGTTAGAATTGGTCTATTACAGATCTACACTTCTTCCGGCTCCCTTGGCAGACGCTCATCACGCGCCAGATGCGACGCTTTTACACGAAAGCAGACGGGATCAGTGACACCAACGTAGCGAATAAAACGCAAATACATCAAGGGGCTTTAGTAGCGAAAACAGCGTGGCGCACTCTATCGGGAGCAAAGAAACGAGACAAATAAACCGGAAGCCTGAGATGTAGAAACACACCAACGCGCTGTTTAGAAACGAAGCGGACTTTGCTCACGCCAGGTGTGGCCACAGCGGGAAAGCAGGACGTGGAGCGGCGGCGTGTGCCGTGGTGCACCGTGCCGTCGGCAGGGCCACCGCTGCAGCATGACGTCATCCACACACGAAATTCAGAACGCAAGCGCGAGGACGCTCACGCATCGTTCACAACGCCACAGGAAGCTGAAACGTTTGTGGGTCAGAGTATTCACTAGACGCCATATTTGTGGGTACTGTTTAGAGCGCGTGCTCAGAACGAGCTCACATCAATAGGCTGCTAGGACCGGCACTTTTGATGGTGCGGAATGCACGTTGCAAAAGAACTGTGGAAGCTCGCCATCAGCACGCGCTCAGCATTCGCGCACACAGCTATGGCCGCCATAAAATACTCCCTATTCAGTGGACGCCAAATATGAAGGCGATGTATAGATAGCATGCTCAGAACGAGCTCACAATAATAGTCTGCTAAGAACGGCAATCTTGATGGTGTGGAATGCACCCTGCGAAAGAGTTCTGGAACATCAGCACGCGCTCAGCATTCGCGCACACAGCTATGGCCGCCAGTGAATAATAAGTACGGAACACTCCCAAAAAAACGTTTCCACTTTCTGGTTTCCACGTTCTGGTTTGCCCGTATACGGACAAACCAGAATTTACCTCAATGCAGGTAAGCCCTAGAACAAACGCAATAATGCGCGCCTAAATAAAAAAAAAAAAGAATGTTTTGAAACTTTGTTTGTTGTCTTGTCCTTCGTCTTTTCCCCGGTTTCGGGGGTTTGTCTCAAATTATGTTAAAAAAAATTTTTCTTTTTTTTTTTTTTTCGGTGTGGTACAAAGTAACGAGCTACAGCTTCTCGCGGGCTGCGCATTCTTGCTGGGATTTTCCACGAGCTCGTCCCTTTCAATCATCCTCAGCCCGGAGCAAAGGAAACGCAAGAGAGGGGCAAGCCCTCGCGTTGTCCACACAGGTGTTGTTGTGGGGCAAATTTGGGAGGTCGTGAGCGAAGCGTGTGCCGTCCCCGTGGTTTCCACGCGATGCAAATGCGCCGAATGTCCCGCGCCCTATTCCGCGGCGGCCCGCGGAAAGGAGAAACGTGCGGGCAATCTGCATTCCAGCGAGCGCAGGTCAACCGCTTCTCACGCTCGCGCTCCTCGAGGCGACGACCCGAACAACCTCGGCACCGAGCGCCCTCCGAGCACGCTGCCTGGACACAGCTGTCCGCGTCGGGGAGCTGGACGCGCCATTTTGTCCAATCGGGTGACGCCAGGCAGTGGAAGTAAACACATAAATGAGCTTTTGGGCGGTGAAACGGTATCGAAGCACCAAAGTGTGTTGCACTTTATGTGAGAGCGCGTGGCACTATATATACCCTGCACTACCCTGAACTGAACGGAGCCAGCATGCCACGAGTGCTTTGCAGCTTCTGTTACGCTCACCTAATATCTCCCGCCACAAACTTGTCAATTTAGAGGGACCATGAAATTCATTTTTGGGCGGGGATAAATGATTTTAGATTGGGACTTCACTAAATCGCATATCGTTTAGTGGCCCAAGGAGTACACGAGGGTGGAAAGCCATACATCTGCTGAGATATGACTTTACGGCCGAGACATTGCCCAGGTCTATTTTGTTGACCCAATATTTGCTATGTAACCAAAAACCAAACGTTTGGCTGGTGTATATCAATGATTCCGATTAAAAAAGTTGTCCTTAAAGGGACCTCAGATAACCATTACTGTCACCTACCCACCGTATTTTCCCTCGTTTAGATCACCCATGTAAATTACGTCCAATTCGATCATAAGCTGTGTCTGTGTCTTCTTCTGCGTCCGTCGCCTTGTTGCACTTTTTAATCATCATAACTGTTACTCACCAGACTTCCACACCACCATTGGCTATCGAGGATTGGAACTCACTACCTCACATCGTTTCTATTAATGATACAACCGAATTTGTTGAATACATTGCCCTCCTTCTATCTTCATGTATAGGTAGCTAGCTTACAGTGTTATATTTGTGTTTACTATACTTTTTATTTTATTGTCACCCCTTGTATAATGAAATGACCCATGGGCCCTCATGGAAAATAAATGACGATGATGATGGTCTGTATGAGACTACAAGCGAAGTTTGGGTCATTATCCTATTCACTGATCATTTTTCTGCTGTTAGTGAGCAAGGCAGGCATTTGCTTTCCGACAGAACATGCATGTAGCCCCTCATTTCGATCCGCTAAATGAGCATATGGAATTACAAAGCCCAGTGGTAGTCAGTGGCACCTCACTTTTCTTTTGTGGGAGCATTACTTTCGCCTCGTCGGTTGCTAGGTAATGGATGCCACGGCACCATAGCATGGAATATAATGGGGTGTCTGAACCAGGCACGAATAAGGCCAGCGAGGGGGGGGGGGGGGGGAGGGGGGGGGGGAGGGGGGGGGCATGGCGCGGGGGCTTCTCTGAAATCTTCCATTTTGCTGGGACCTCCTCTCCCCCCTCCCCCTCATACAAAATTTTTGTCATGGGCGCGCCCCCCCCCCCCCCCCAAAAAAAAAAAGATCCAGGCTACGTGCATGGTCTGGACTCATGTACTTTTAAATCAGGGAGACGGCGAAACGCCGATTTTTGGGTCCATATCACATCACGTGAGCGAATGACGTTTTAGCAAAGAACAGGGGCGCGTGTTAATCCCCCCCCCCCCCCCCTGCACTGCGCCCACGGTGCTTCGCGGCGGCAGTCTGCGGCGGCTCATTGATGTTAACCAGATTTGTACGTAACACGTTAAAGTAATGAATTACTTGTAATCGACTACATTTTACTGTAATTTTTGTAACGATTCAATTACTTCCTTTAAGGAGTAACAATACTTGTAATTGAATTACTGTTTTGATGTAATCGATTACAAAATTACCCTTTACAATTTTTCTCAATTTTTTTTTTTAAGGGCTAAGCTTTTAAGGCTAAGCAACGGTTAATTTTTTTTTTTTTTTTTTTTAACCACTAAGCACGGGACCTCGAGGATTAGTAGGCCACTTGACCATGCTTCGCTTCCTGGATATATATATATATATATATATCTCAAGGTACAAGGCTGGGGCTAGATAAGAGACGGAAGGTAATTAGATAAGTCATTTGCCGTCACACGATCATGAGCTGATCTTAGAAGTTAGTACTGAAAACCTAAGCAAAAAGAATGCATTTCTATGACCCGTCTCAGCATAAAATGAAATCGGTCCTTGCAGAGCGGAGATTTTGTCACAACTCTGCCTAATGCGTTTCTGTGGCTGTGACACTGTTTATTCCTTAATACCAACAGAGTGAGGCTTCATAAAAGAAAGCTCCATCAAATACAGGGTCCATTTGTCACACCCGTACCGCTAGCCACAAGCTCTAATTTTGAATCTGGAGAACATAAAAGAAAAAAGGGGGGGGGGGGGGGCTGTGAATGGGGTCCTCCCCCCCCCTCCCCCAGCAGGGCGCATGCGCAGTGCCCACACATTGTGCGGTCTTGTTTATAAACAGCGCGTTGACTACCCCCGGTCAAAACCAAACCTAACGCAAGTTCCCCCCCCCCCCCCTTTTTCTTTTTCTTCGTCCGATGTATGGTTCTTCCAGAAAGAAAAACATAAAACACGCTGTATATACGTAATTCTAGAGCCTGTTTCCTCGGAGCCATCGAGGCAGCTGCCACGCATAAGTAAGTAAATAGCTATAATAGAATAAGAGCCTGCGCGCGCGCGCCAGGGAACAAGGAGGATAGCGAATGCACGCTTGGTTGCTACGTGGATAGCTTGTAAAGAGAGCCGACTGCAGCTGCACTACCGAGGATGACCAAACACGCGTTACGCTTGAATACTAACCGAGCGCCTTTGTTGCAAGTGGGGAGTCGTTAACGAACAACACGCATCGAAGTGTTCAACAGACCACGACGAGCCGACGCTCGATACCAATAACGGAAGAAAGGAAAACTATACGAATGCATGGTCTACGCAACAAGCCACGCAACCGCTTACGTTTCACTTATCGTTATTCGTAATCGATGCGTTACATGCTGCGAGTGAACTATGCGTCGAAAATGAGCCTACGACATATGCTCACTGTGGGAAGCGAGGGAGGTGCGGGTAGAATGCTTTGTCTCTGTACTTCTGATGTACGTGTCAAATAATAATAATAAAACAATAAGGATAAAAAAGGAACAGCACTGCGAACGCGTAAAACCTATATCCCGTTTTAAGTGCTGCGTTCGTGCTGCCCACCCATGAGCCTCGTTACGGAGATGCCGGAGATGGTTGTGTCACTCGGAAGGCGGCTGCTTGATGCTCGGAAACACGAGTGGGCGCCATGCTACTGCGTTCCATGCATGCACAGCGCGGCTTTGAAAGCGTCGTGCACATTTATGTATTGGCGCCGAGATGTTTCGGTGGCGCTCTCTCACGGTTCCTCTCCACGGCGTCCCGGCCAGGATTCACCTCGCCGTGACGTCATGAGTTGTGACCCTGACTACTAATCACCAGTTCCGAAGGAAAGTTCGAAAGTGCGTGTGTGTGTGTGTGTGTGCGTGCGTGAAGAGGCACGCTGGGAGCTTGGACTCATCCATTTCTTAAACCACCACCGTTAAAGTCCACAGTCTGACACTGCTCTCATTTCCGTGGACGAAGGAAGAGTTGATTTCACTAAAGACGTCATATGTTAAGCGCACGTCGCCACTATAGACCGGCACGCGGCCCTGACGTCACGCAGCTGCGGTGGCGCTGTCGACGGCACTGCGCATGCGCAGATGCTTCACTCCAAGCGAATTCGGTTTCTGCGCACGCGCAGTGCCCACACCTGGTGTGGGCAAAGGGGGCTTGTATAGACCATTCTAAAAAAGAGCGTGTGGCCGGTGCCATTTTGAGTGTTCGTGCGTATGGCGCGTTCTTTGCTCGCTTTTCGAAGCGACGAACACGCACGTGCTGGACTGTGAAGATCGCACGCTGGACTGTGATTTTGTAAACATTGGAAAGGTCTATAGGACGCAGTTGTTCGTGCTGAGTTCGTGAAGACCGCCGCACTGGTGCGCTTACTGCATACGTGTACTTTTTCCTCAACAAGGCGAAGGATCGGGATATCTTTGGATGGAACTAATCACTGTAATATTCTTGTAAGTGCCAACGCGCCTTGCAAACAAAACAAAAAACGAAAAAGACAAAAAAATATTGCGCGACAATTACACAACGTGATGCATTTCGATAGCAGCAGCAAGGTCGTGATCTCTTTTCACGCCAAATTTAGCGGGGAAACTGAATTGGTTCATAGGCCACGTGACGTCCATTTTTCCGCTTAATTTAGCGGGGAAACTTTTTGTTTACGCTTACGCCATCGAAAAACCGGAGAACGGGCCACTACCAAGTGCCGCTGGAAAAGAAAAAAAAAAAAAAAAAACTTAGAACAAAAAAGAACCGGGCGCGCACAGGCAGGACCCATCAACCCACTCGATACACTAATCGTTGCAGTGATCTTTGGACAATCCCCTCCTTGAATATGGGCGAACGCAGTCGGCGTCGCAGGCTCGATTTGGCAAAACCTCGCGCCATGCGAGACGCCACGAATGGTCCCGGTATGAGCTGCAGAAAGCGGTGGCCCCCGCACATAGATGCCAGTCTCTCGAGCACGCAACCGAGGTAGAGGCAATGCGGCTAACAAAAGCGGCACACGAGTGGACAGAAAACAAAGGCAAGCGATAAGAGAACTTCAAAAGCAATGCCATTTCTATGCAAATGCGAGCGCGCGGGCACCTCCCTCCATTCTGTCTTATTACGACCATTATGACAGGGCCTCATTTTTCTTTTCTTTTTTCTTTTTTTTTTTTTTTTTGCGCCCCAGCCCGAGCGGGGAGTCTCCTCAGTCGAGGCTACGTGCAAAAGCAGCACGCAGTCTCGGAACGAGCGGCCATGCAAAACAACGGCAACGCGTTCTCGTCCCCGCTGCACGAACCGACCTCGCAACGCAAACGCGCCCGCGAAAAAAAAAAAAAAAAAAAAAAAAAAAAGAAGTGCAGTTGCGGTTTATCCTATTTTTCTCTGCCGACTCTCCTCCGAGGGGATCAGAGGAGGCGGTCGCCGAGCAACATTGTATCACATCGGCGAGGCCTGCGACGGTCCTTCTATCCTCCGAACGCGGAGGGCGAAGGGCAACGTCGTGGGCTCTTGTGGGCGAGCGCCGCTCGCCCACAAGGAGGCCGACCACGCGCTGCAACATTCCCGGCTACGAGTGAAACCCGAGTTTTTCAATTTGCAGGAAATGTTTTGCTGCAATGAAATCGGGTCTCGAGTAATCTGCAATTCTAAATTTAACAGCTTTTCAGAATCGTTCATCGAAAAATTTATATTCGAATTACAAATATGTTATATTAATATTTTAAGAGGATAAAGGGACAGATAGCGCAGGGCCCTCTGCGAACGCTTGAGGCACCGGCTTTGCCCAACATCCTTAAATCGACCTCCCCCCTTCCCTTCCCTCCCTTCCGTCCTCCTTCCCTCCCCCGCCCCCTTAAAAAAAATATAGCGTTTTTTTTTTTTTTTTTTTTTCAATTTTATTTACGTGTAAAAATAACAACACAGCTTCTATGGTACTCAGAACCCGGATCCCAACCTATAAGTATCATGAAATCGAGTAGCCAAACGTCACAATGGTACAACGCTTCCTCATGAACCTTGAAACAATGGGTCAAGAAGCAATTAAGACCGCCATTTAAAAAAAAAAATAAAATCTCTGTAATTCAAACAGGGCAGCAAGACTGGTTTCGAAATCATTGCATCACTTTCTAAAACTAACGAACGACTGCAATCCATGAATTTTCTTGCAGCAGTGATATAGTATATATAAAACGGCAAGGAACTAGTTTCCAAGCGATTTAAGTGCAACTAATGAAATCACATTTGAAAAGGTCGTACGAGATGCCGCGCGCTCATGCTACGCTTCGAAGTAGCCACACTTCAGCCATCTTGATGTTGCAAAATCCTCGTTTCCAGCTGCCTGAAGAACGTTTTGTCTGAGATCGCAAGAAACGGTTTTCCATCCTTTCAGAGACGTTAATACAGCTCGCGAGATAGCTAAATGATCTCGCCCGAATTTCGCGACACCGTCTCTACAGCTCAGGAAGTCGCATTTTCGAATCGCTTAACACATCGCTTTTGCTCCCGCTCCGCACTAAGCACAAAAATGGCGGCGCCCGTAAGGAAACTTGGAAACGGATGTGCCGAGAGTGTAGCTTATTTAGTGTCACCGCCGGTTCTACTTGCGCAAACACTACTAAAAAGAAGGAAAAAATATAGAGAAGAAAGAAAAAGAAAGAGAGAAAAGAGAGACAGAGAGAACATATTCCGCAGGGCCGGCACAAATGTCTCGTCCATACTCGAGGGCACACTAGCGTGACCTGGCGTGACCGAACGGGACCAAAGCGCGCCTGAGTTGTTGACGTCATCTGTTTGCGCCGTTGCCGTTTCGGAATATCGATCCGATTCGGACGGCCCATCACAGTCCGCATTTGCGACTGAGCGAGCGGACGTCATTTGTTTGCGCCCGATGTCGATGAAACGGAAAACTCTCCCAATCGATTCCATTTGTAGAGAGCTCTCTAGTCAGCGGCGTTCTTCATTTCCACTCCCCTGCACATGCACGTGTGCGTGCGCCGTAAGAACGCACAAACCTGTATTTAAAGAGACCCCCCCCACACACACACACACACACGCAACACAAAAAACTTTTTTTTTTTTGTTGTTGTTTTTTATGTGCTTTGATTACAAAACAAGCGTTCCCAAAAGAAACGAATTACTTCAAAACGTCACGTCGCGATACAGATTTTGAGTGAGGAGCGATTTCGAAACATATCCTTCTATTTCGAGACGTCGACACCGAGACAGAAGAAGCATGTTGAGGGATCCTGAAATGAGTCTCGCGACGCAAATAGCCCGCCGATGCTTTGTTCGTTTCTTTTTTTCGGGCAAAATTTTCTTTTGTGACGTACGTGTATGTGCCAGGCACACAAAAACACAAAGCTACTTCAGTTCCAGCGTCCCCTCTGCTCGTGCATCATGCAAAAAGAGAGAAAAAAAAAAGGAGACGGTGTTTGCGGCGGACATGTTGACAGAAGTACCGGCGGACAGGCTTGGCAGGTCGAAATCATTTTTTTTTATTATTATTATCCTAAGCGATTGAAAACGATGCCTGGACATTACCCTCAAAATTCGAAACTTGAAAACTCAATATTTGTAAAGTAAAAAAAAAAAAAAAAATCCAAGGCCGAATTTGAAGTTCCCGCGCGATCTGCGCCAGTGCAGTGGCTTTAAAGGGCGCGTTAAGTCCGTGCGATAGCTCAGCGACAGAAACGTTTTTGAGATGAGACATTCGGACCGCTGCCGCTTTTATAATGCTTAGCCCAGGGAATAAATATACTTCGATTGGAAAGCCGAAAGTTAGCGTCGAGTAAAAGGTTCGCGCGTCTTGCCTGAAAACAAATTCATCTATCGAACGAGCGTGCCGATAGCTCGGCGACAGAAAAGTTGCGATGAAAAGACAGGCCGCTGCCCTGCTTAGAATGGTGGTGGTTATCGAAAACCTACCCGCATCCAGCGTTTCTCTATTTTTGTTGTCACGTGACATAATGCACCAGGGTAACTCGGATTCATTCGAGTAGGTTTGGAACGCAGTCTCGGTGTTTCGCCCTCCTGTACGATATGCGTCGTTTAGTTGCTGCACTTGGAGTATGAAACTCGGAGCGTCGGAGTAGGAGTAAAGGAGTGCGGACTTAAAGGGGCACTCAAGTGGTTTTTGAGTTCGTGTTTTCATGATGAGAACTGAATCTAGACCCCCTAAGTATCCCTAAAAACCAAAAAATACGGTTATTATTTCTTTAATAAAAATGTAATTGAAGGCCGCCAAACCTCGGATCCATCCGAAAACGAAACCACACTCATTGGTCATCGCACGCTTATCAAAAGGATCTCGGGCCAATGGCGTTAGACGACGTTCCGTCGCGCAGTGATCCCGAGGGAGCCGCATCGGCCGAGCTGGCCGAGCTTCTTTGTCATTCGAGCTTCTATCATGGCGGAGTTCTACGCTCGAGGACCTGACGCCGTTAGAGGTTGAAATTCTTCGGCGGACAGCCGACCTGGGGATGATTTCCTATGACGCCACTCCGACGTGCGATGTGGACGATAGCAGCGCTTCGGAGTCGTGGTTCGGATTCCGAGGACGACGAAACGCAGGCCTTTTCGGGCGTTCTTCAATTTGCGGTTGGGGCAAGTCGTAACCAAACCAACGTTTGGCATCGCTGCGTAATCTCTGGTACGTGATGTCAAACGATGTCGCCACGTTGACTTTCGCCTCGGGAGGAGGCTGGTTCAGACATGTGCAACGAGCGCGTTACCTACGACTGCGTCCGTTGCAACCGGAGCGACCGGAACGACCGCTCTGCGCCGCGCGTACACACACCTGCAACCAGTGCAACAAGCGCAGCGGGTCGTCAGCACGGCGACCGCTTCTACGCCGCCGTCAGCTGTTTCAGCGGCGCCTATAAAAAGGGGACGCACTGCCACTCAATGCCGTAACAAAATATAGACATACAATTTTCTAAAGCCTAAAGCTTTTTTTTTTTTTTTTTTTCATGATAGGCTTGTAGGGTACAGTGGATGAAAGAAAAAGATTCCGTAAGTCGTCTTGGACGATCACGACTCTAATACACGACTTTGCCAATAGTACAAATATCGCCACTCGCCTTTTCTGTAATCTTAGCAGCGATATAGCAACGTAGAAATATGATTTCGTGATCAGACAGACGTTGCGAGCGTTTAGGATTGCTAACACTAATCACTTTTCTCCGGTGATGAAAACGCGTGAAAATTCGCATCCTTTATACGGTACGCGCCAGTAATACCTTGAACTTTAGCACACGCAGCCAAATAAGAAATCCGGGCGATGTTCGAGGACACAAATGCTTAGAAAGCACCACTGTAGTCGAAGTAAACAAACACGACGGCACGGGCGTTTCTGCTGTCTTGAGAGTGCGGCCACGACATCGCCGCACGAGTAGGTGGATCTTCCCTTCTAGTACGTGCTGGGTTATCATGGCGACACACAACGAAAATTCACAGTCAAGGATAGCGCTTTTACGCGGAACGATGAGCTTCAACCACGCCGACCACGCCAACGATCACCACCGACCCGGCCCGCGACCGGCACGACCGGCATGCAACGCGCGCAACCAGTTCTCCTCTATCTGTGATTGGTCTGTCGCTGTTTCCAACGCAGCGGGGAAAGAAAGGCCGCCAAAAGTTTCAAACATACAATAATTTCATTGGTCGGCGCAGGAACAGAAAAGAGTCCGCACGTATTTTATTCCTGCGTGATTAATAGGCGGTTCTGCCTTCTAAAACTGAAGGTACTCATTCACTGACACTTCCTTAACGCCATCGCACCAAAAAGTAGCTTCCACAAAAACCGCTTGAGTGCCCCTTTAACGCGCCCAAAGATTAAATCGTCCTGCAACTCGAATTTCTCTCACGCCTCCGTGTGGTCCACGTCCCGCGATCAACCGCTTCGTGCTTGCCGCCAATCGCCGAGAGTATAGGCAGCGTGAACGCTGGAGAAGAAGCGACCTCCCCCCCATCGTTTGCTCTGCTAAAATGGAAAGAGGTGGGAGGAGCTTCCACTTTATTCTTAACCTGTCACTGATAGACGACGCTTCACTTTCGGGTTTGAAGTTCTTTTTTAGTGTTCTTTCAGCGAACTCAAATTCTTGGAAACGGTGTGAGGTCGAAGAGAACGCGCAGTGGACTTTTGTGAGCGACGTAAAAACCACGTCGCGCAGGTCATCGTGAAGCGCTGCCCCGGCGGAGTACCGAAACACGGTACACAGACACCAAACCCATTTGTTTTGACCGTTTGACGATTTCCTTTTGAAAGTCGGAGAAATCGTCGGACACCTAAAAAAGAGAACTTCGTCCGATTCCCCGACTCACCGATCATCCTCAGTGCTACATGTGTCGAGCGCCGCCATGCTTTCCGAGGGAGGATAAAAAGCCAGGGGGCGACATCACTCCGGGCTCCAATTTTCTTCAAAAAGAAGGGGCGTAGTTTGATCGCAGTTGCGTTAAAAAAAAAAAAAACACAAAAAAAAACATGTTTTACGAATGCCGTTATTAAATATAATAGACCGACACGCGACGCGGCTCTGTTTACTAAAACGGCCGGAAGACCGCGCATGCCCAGAAGCTATCTGGGCAGAAGCAGCCAGGCTCTCCGTGTTTTCGCCATTGCGTTGTGTGGTGTGCGTCCGTTGTTGACGTTGTAGGGACGCTTCTAGATTTATTTGCGTGTTTTATTTGTGCGTCGCATTTCCTGCTAACGTATGTCATGTGTTATGCCCGACTATTTGAGCTCGCTGCCCAAGCCTGAACGGCAGCGGTATCGAGACAAACTGTGCGTGGACGGCGTTGCCTTCGACGATCCGTACGCCGTAAACAAGGACTGCTGGAAATCCGACGTGAAGTTTCTGCCACCGGCGTCAATGGCTCACGTCGTCGTTTACTTAGTTTTTTTTTTTTTTTTTTTTTTTTTTCGCCAAGCCAGTTCACGGCTGACACTGTGCAGGCCTTGTACAAGTCTCTCGAGGCGATTTCCGCGCTGCCGGTGTGATCAGCAGACCGTGGGTCTGCGGAAGTGTATTTATTAATTGATTAAATACGCACAGCGTCCTTCGAGTCAAGCTATGATATTTTTCTTATCCTCATGACTACAAGGCACGACACGCGGTAACGCTTTGTCCATTTTGCCTTCCGCTTGGTCGCACGGGCGTATAGCCACCGACGAGCGCTTGGCCGGTGCTTTGTTCGCGAACACCGTGGGAACAAAATATGGGTGGTCTCGATCAGACGACGGTTTCACTGCACATAAGCAAGCCTCGGGACGGGGATTGAAATGAAGGCGACCATTCTTTTCGATCCACGGATATTATCCACCTTCTGCGCCTTTTAGAGTCCGCCGGGAACTTGTGGAAACTCACTCCGCTATTTTTGCTGTGCCTTTCGGTGCAATTAACAGCTACACAGCTTTGTGGCATGCTGAAATGCTATGACACCCATGCCAATCATGCGCCCTCCTGCCCACACCACCCGGCGCGATCGCAGCGCCACCGCAGCTCCGTGACGTCAGTCCGCGTGTCGGTGTGACAAACCTGGCAGATCGCCACGAGAAGCGGCCGCCGAAATGGAAAAGGTGAAGCGGCAGACAACGGATAAGAGAAGACCCACGTGACTGGCGCCCCGCTGCGGCGAGACGCCAATACACACTTCTCCCGAGCGAACAAGTGTGTTTCGGGTTCTTATTTATTTTTTTATTTATACAGTACCTACATCGCCCAGGGGGCACTACAGTAGGGGGGCTTAAATACATAAAAGATGGTTGCATCACACTTGTTAAACGCAAGTAAAACGTAGTGCTTGAGAGCACCAATACACAAAAAATGCAAACAAAAAAAAATATCAAAGATCTGTTGCAAGAAAAAAGGAATACAATCAGCATGCACATTACAAAGTAATAACCTAAAAGAAAAGACAATACAAGTATAACTAATAAAACACAATACGGGATATTGCACACTGAGCGAGTCTTGTAGGTCCAATAGGAGAGAAGAGAAGCTGGCATCTGAGGTTTCTGTCACCACAAGTTCAGGATAGGGCTTCCACTCATGAATGCTCTTTGGAAAAAAAGGAATGTTTAAACAGTTCTGTTCTACATCTAATTTCTTTTATTTTAAGCGAATGATCCGCTGCAAAAGCTGTGCACTGACGTCCAGGTTCCCCGAGAAATGGCTCTTTGATGCCCTGTGCTACCAGATCCTCGCGCTCAAAATCTGCGACGTACCGGGCACTCTATGGCTCTGTCGTCGAACTGCCAGGCTTTGCGAGTATAAAGGAGGCTATGGCGGTACTTGTAAGAAACGCCAAGCGTGAATTTTATTAAGGGGCTTTACTACATACATGCAAGTATATAATGACTTATACGAACAAACGAATGCAACAGCTCTGAAAGGTATATGCGCAGAAACGTAATTAAAATAAACACTGAAAAAGAAGTTCTACGCCTACTAATAATTAACTTAACTTTGTTAGTAAAAAAGGAAAACAGTCCCAGTTTTTTTTTTTTTTTTTGATCAAGCACATTAACATTTCCATATCACATCATGCGTGGATGACGACTCCGGCTCGCCGTCTGTCGTGCTACTAAAGAGAAATGGAGCAGAAGAGGAAAACGTCGAGGAAGCACCTCCGAGGAGAGGTGGGCAAAAAAGAAAAAGAAGAAGGGTTCTTTGTTCGGCCGTAACCCGTCCAGGGGGAAGCACACCCGGCGACGTCCCGAGGGTGCTACGGTCGGGTGAAACATCAGCTTGGCGGTGTGCAACCAAAGCGTCAACATCCGGCATGAACGAGGCATTCGCAGCGACCTGAAGTAGCCGCTGGTGGGAACGATCAACGACTTCGGCGGTGTCCCGGAGCAGAGCATCCCAGACCAGCATCAAGCAACACCCAAGGAACATCACTGGGAACGACCAACGACTTGGGTGGTGTCCCGGAGCAGAGCATCCCAGACCATCATCAAGACACACGCGGAACATCACTCACCAGCAACCAAGCGCTGCTGGAAACCAGACAGCACCAAGCCCCCAGCCACACGAGGACGACGAAAGTGAGACCGCTTCTGACTTGTACAATAGTATATAACTAGAACGTTTATTATTTTCTTCTTTTTTTTTTAATATATATCTTGATCAAAGCCACGGTGTGACTGAATTCCTCCTTCGGCGTTTGACCTGAACTAACAGAACATCACAATGGACCTTTTGTAGAAATACGCGGTGCGCATGCGCGGAGTATTTCATGCGCCTGGGTTCGAGAGTATCTAGTTCCAAACAATCCGCCATCTTGCATTTCTCGCCTTTGAGCGGTTTCGTTGTGTCGACCTCGGGGCGGAAGATACGCACGATGAGGACAAAGGTGAGCTTGGGGAGCCGTATCTAGGTCACATCGCCTCAATGGGTGAACAGGATGTAGCTGACGTTTTGGGTGTGGAACGGGTGGGAGAGGCCTTGGGCGCGCGTTGTTTTCCAGTCACCTATGGCGAATTCGCGTGGTTCTTTCTGCGCGCTCTCGAGCGCTCTTTCCAGAGCGCGCGAAATCGCTTGGTTGAAAGAGAGTGCTGCAGACTGATCGGGGTTCATTCGAGGGCGCCTCTCCCTCTCAGAGCGCTCTCTGGCACTCCGTCTGTAGCCGTCGGAGTGCGGAGCGGCGCAGGCGTCACGTGGTTTTGTTTGACGATGGCCGGCACCGGCAGTGGTCTGTGGTGGGTTGCGGGGTCCGGCATGACGGCGATTGATATGGGGTTCTACAAAGTGCTTGTGCATTCGACGGTTGCGAGGATTACAACGGACGGACGACATTCTTTTGCC